>VZRQ01000333.1:3292649-3333135 GCA_013397975.1 Machaerirhynchus nigripectus
GGGACCGTCATGTGTCACCTCACGGGCACCTTCACCCTCTGCTAAAGCAGCTCAGAGGATGAGTCCGGCTGGTGTGTGCACTGACACATCGTAACAGACCTTTTACGTTCTTTATGCACAGCAGGAAAGTGGAGCTTTTCGTACTAAAGGTTATAAATGTTAATTTAACCTGCGGTAATCTGCTTAGCTTTTGTTTTTATCGAGTGCTAAACAAACACTAGCCCAAACTGCTCAAGAGCTGGTGCAGCGGGGGCTGGCTGGAGCAATCCCGCCGTCCTGTAAACACACATAAAAAGCTTTAAATCTTCGAGTGCTTCCCGCGAGTTTGGAAAGGAAATAAAAATAACACCGTCCTTGAGAGGCTTCCAAGTCTCATTCATCTGAGAGGCCCTGAGCCGCCAAATTCCCACCTACACCAAGTTTCCCTTCACCAACATAGTAACACTGCAATGAAAAAGTGCATAAAATAGATTCTGTGGTACTGGGCCAAGCAAAAACGTCATTCTTTTCACTCCTCCTCCAGAAACTAATCATCGTATCAACAGTTGAAAAGATAAAAAAAATTCAAGCCAATTATATATTAAACACATAAAACAGCATTAGTGCATTACTGGGGCTGAAAATTCAAATATTCAAAAGTCAGGAAATTACAAATATTAACTTCTCCAAACCAATATTGTTTTGGCTTCATTGCACATCCTACACACCTCACAGGACATAGATTAACTAATAATGAAACGTATAGATGTGCAACGAGAAGAACTGAATGTTGCAGCAGTAACCTTAGCTTGGGGATTTTCTTTGGTTTCAAGTACTTACTTTCCCAGTCCACATTCTGCAGTAATTTTTGGCTGTGTTTTAGCAGCCATTATTTGCAACTCCCACTGAAGTAAATTAAATTGCTTGGGGCTTTGTATCCTTAACACATAACCACGCACTTCATGTAGCTCAGGGGGTTTTGAGGAAAAAAAACCCATTAAATGTGTATTTTTGTGTACCATGAGAGGCCCTCACAGCAGGCAGCGTTAATTCCCCCACTGTTAAATTGAACTTCTCTGGTGGGATCAGTCTGGACTAAAGAGCCAGGAGAGAGGGGAGCAATGCCCGTGTCTTCTCCAGCAAGGGGATGGGAAGAACAAGGCATCCAGCACTCAGGGATTTTACAAAAAGACTCCAGCAGCACCTGGTAAAGCTGGGTACAGGAGAAAGAGGACACAGGGGTGAATATGGGACACAATCACAGTCCTGTCTGTACCTCTGTCTGTCTGCCTCCCTTCTGCCCTCCATCTCTGCCCCCAGACCTACCATAAAGCACACAGAATTTGAAAGTCTTTTCTGCAAAAAATGGCCAATACTTTAACAAGATTGAATTTGGATCAGATGATTATACAAATATTGAGACATTTTACTCATGGAAAATTTCCATTTGAGGCATACAAGAAAGCAAAAAAAAAAAAAAAAAAAAAAAAAAGCCATGTTTCGGAATTTCAGTAAATCTGTATTTTGAATTACAGTAAATATTTTATAAGTCTAGCGTGAATTTGTTTCTCTCTTCTCTCAAGCTGCTGATGCTTGCCACTTTTGCAGACAGAAGAGTGGTCTGGCGGCCTGTCAAGCTGATCTACCATGCAATTCCAGCCACTGTTGGACTGGGGTCTGTCTTGGCAGATAGAACCATTGGGTCCCTTAGATTTCATTTTATCATAATTGGAGAAAAAATAGGTAGGGTTTCTTTCCCAAAGTAAATACATGCCTTGTCACTGGGGTGAACTGACTGCATGCAGTGACTAAACCTCGCCTGCCTGGAGGAGCAGGGAGAGTAGAGAAAGTTCAAGTTTAAAATAGAAGGCATATGAGAGAACACCCTGTTGAGATGAGGCTCACATCTCTCAGAGCTATTATTTCAGACTCTCTGAAAGCTTAAGCAGACACCTCTGCCCAGGTTATACTTAGTTCATGTCTTCAAGACTGTTTTGCAACCGCATCAGCTTTTAATGAAAGACGATGTTTTAGGAAAGGTGTTGGTGTTCAAAACCAGCTCTTGCTACTGCCTTGGTTTCAGCCTTTACTTGGAGGAGGGTAAAGGAAGAAGGAAAAACTGAAGGAAAAACCTCACAGATACGCAGAAAATTTATTAATTTAGTGTATTCTGAAGCTGTGAGTCTAGTTTACTTTTTTTACTCTTTGGTTTTCCTCTCCAAATTAGGAGAGGAAAAGAAGCAAATGATACTTGGACTTTTCAGAGTCAGCTGTTCTACACGTAATGCAGAAGACACAAAGCCTTTTTCTTTATCTTTTGCATAACATGAAAATGGCTGACCGTGACCTAAATTATATTTAAAAGATTTGCATAGGAACTGATATAGGAGGATTTGCTGAAGGTGGGGGAGATGAACATTTGTTTTGTAGATTGGAGCAACTGAAAAACAGGTAACTTAGAGATGAAGATTCCTACTCAATCTTTTTTCATAGTTTACCAGTGGTGAATATTCATTAAGTCATCTTTGTAGCAATCTGATAATGTAAAGGAGCTTTAAAACTGATACAGATACTTATACAATTCAGCTCTGACATGCTGGCACTAAAGGAGGTCTCATGTAAATTGCATTGGACCTGCAAACCTCAATTTTCTCCCAAATTTGTTAATGCTTTGGAGTAAGAGGCCAGATGAAAAAATATCCAAAGGTCTACTTCATCTGAATCAGATAAGAGAAGAATGGAAGTGCCATCAGGGCAGCTCCATCTCAAGGATCACTGAATGGCCTAGGCTAGGAGGAACCTTAAAGATCATCTCCTTCCAAGCGCCCTGCCGTGGGCAGGGACACCTTCCCCTAGCCCAGGTTGCTCAGAGCCTCATCCAACCTGGCCTTGAACACTTCCAGGGATGGGGCATCCACAGCTTCTTTGGGCGACCTGTTCCAGTGCCTCACCACCCTCACAACAAATAATTTCTTCCTAACACTTAACCTAAACCTACTCTCTTCTATTTTGAACCCATTCCCCCTTGCCCTGTCACTACGTGCTCTTGTAAAATGTCCCTCTCCATGTTTTTTGTAGGCTCCCTTCAGGTACTGGAAGGTTGCAATTAGGTCACCCCAAAGCCTTCCCCCCTCCAGGCTGGACAAACCCAATTCTCTCAGCCTTTGCTCATAGGAGAGGTGCTCCATCCCTCTGATCAACTGGGTGGCCCCTTCTGGACTTGCTCCCGCAACACCTTGCACTTGGTCTTAGGAAACCTCATGAGATTTCCAAACCTCTTGAGATTTGTTACCAACCTAACAAAACACAGAGCACACTTTCTAGTTTCTAACCAAGCTCAGTATGGAAACAACAGGAGATGCAGATGAAAAACACCAAACAAAATGCCAAAACAAGCATCCACATCCTTTCTGCTAGCAATCTGCCATTCTCTGCCAAATCAAAACCATGTGGGTTTGGGTCTATAAAAGTGGTGCAAAGCAGGGCTAAGATCTCCAAAAGAGAGATGAGAAACAGACAAGAAATGGCCACACATCATACCACTTGGAAATGGGGGAGCAAGGAAGAGAAGTTCCACTAGAAGCCAGTTACTTTTTTTTTATACCACTACATTTACACATGCAGTGATTTTCTTTTGGCAGGGAAAATATAAAAGGGACAGAGGGAAGACAAAAGCACAAAATCTCTGAAGGCAAAAATTACTCTGTTTAGTGTTTAGCATGGGGGAATTTGAATCCTAATGCAAACTGTAAGCACCTGTGTTTTGTGGAGAGAGATTCACAGGGAGCACGGGAAACAGAATTTACCCTACAAACAAATGCCACCCGATGAAATAACGGGGTTTAAGGATCACTGGCTGAATCCAACTCTGTACAGGTCTAAATCTCCCACCCAAATAACTCCAGCAAGGCTTTGAGAGGTAGAAAACCTTCATCATCACCATAAGCCGGAGCACACATATTGTCAATAATGAACCTTAAGTATCACAGAATTCCTGAGTAGCCAGATACAAATTGTTTAATAGTAAAGCATACTACTAATAAAGTGATCTTCCTCTTAAGTGCTGCTGAAACACATAAAGGGATTTCCTTCAGAACATTGTCAGCAGAGCTTGATGAAAGAGATGTTTTCCTCTGGGAATACCAATGGGTTTGTCAAAAATGGCAAAATCGAAAAAAATGAAGTTTCCCCCTCTATGGCTATAATAAATATGTTTTAGAATACTTTGATATGATCAGCAGTTTATACCTTGTACCAAGAAATACTTCTTCACTCACCCCTAAGTGTACTGGGGTCTGTTTTAGTCCTTGTTCCCTCAAATAAGTTACAGTAGGTTTATGTTATCTCAGCAGCTATCAGCACATCTCCTGACAAAATAATCAGCTCACAGACTCGGAAAGCATCTCTTAGAATGAGAGGTTGCTCTGAACCCCATTTTAATGGGGTTGGAGATTTGGGTGTTTTATCACCTTGTTTGAATCTTACACACACCCATCCCAAGTTGTAAATGAGTGACTATGTCTTCTCCCCTGTGCAAAGTTTTCCAAACCACCAAATTCATAAACATCAATATCCCCATTAAACTTCTTAGCCATAATACTGTCATGAGACAACACTTAAAGACAAAATACTGTACTTTAAGATACACCACATACCTACATTACGTGATTTCATCATTCAGTTCCTCTAAAGATTGTCTCTTTCAAGATTTGAAATAGGTCTCTTTCAAGAAGCCTGTCAAGTTTAACTAAATACATATATCTAGAATATACATGTCTACAAGTATTCCACATTTTTATTGACTCCTTGCATGATCACACAAACATCTTATTTTAACCTTTCAATGTTACTTATTCAAAAATGCACTGTAAAGAGTTTTCTTGCTTAAGAACAGATGATGATTTAAGGTGGACATGACCAAAAGTGACACCTCGCCATGGTAAGTAAGGACTTCCATGTGAAGCTTGTGCTATGTTATCTTTAAGGTTCAGGGACACTGCATTCCACCAGCTGTCATTGTCCTTAAAGCCAGGCTATGTGCAAAGGCTAATCTGCCCAAACTCACACACCCAGGTAAACATACTCATTAATTAATCAGCTGACTCCTGGGCAGAGATCATGGCTTGGATAGAAATGAGGATTCTCTGGCTTTCTAATCAATATGTCCTCCCGTATCTCTCCACTGAGAAAGCAGGTCTTCTTTATCAGGTCAGCTTTAATTACAAGTTTAACAAAGGAGATGGGGGAACTTTTATGAATATAACTTCAAACTACAGAGCTTTGAGAGATAAGACACTCGAAAATTTAAATGTTTATGATACGGCTGTATTAGGTCAGCATTTGGTTTACTGTCAGTACTTGCAAATCTTTGCAGTCAACCTAACGTAATACCTTTTGTTTGTTAGACAGATTTGCATCATAATCTACAGAAGATGTGAAGTATGCATTTAGTAAATATTTACAAGCCTTTGTAAGGTTTAACCAGACATTTGCTTTACCTGTGCAGTCTGGATGCCTTATCAGTTGTTCAGATGTAAATTAATTTAGAAATTAAACATGAGTGATATTTCTATGCATATTAACTTCAATTCATAGACAATTTAGAAAATTTGGGTGGATTTCTAATTTATTCAGACGTGACAGCTGGCACAATCTAACAGTAGAATAAGCCACCTTTCAGGTCTGCTGCCCAAATCCGGCCTTCAGCCAGCAAATATCAAGCGCTTTCCAGTGGATGCTGATTATTCATGGGAGTGTTTGAAAACAAGGGGTGGTCTTTGCCCAGTTCCCGTTTAGATGCGAGTCAGACACCTTGCAGCCGGCCTCCCTGTTAGGAACTTCAAAGAAACGAAAGACAGAAAAATAAAAGAAGCTGTTCTCTTCTTTGCATAGGAAAAAAAAATCTCTGAGAAAGTTTCAAGAAACATTGATGGCAACATTAAGGGAATATATCCAATTCTTTCGCACACTTGGTGATTATTGTGGAGCTTTTTCAGCCCAGCAGATAGTTGGCTTAAGGAAGAATTTTTTAGTGAAGCAGCAGGGTCAGGCAGCATCTTTCAATATGCATGGATTCAGGAGAAGGAAATCACTCATTCAAGTCATTTGCAAGTAAAAGTTTCTTACCAGATTGAACGCTTTCTTGCTGAATAAATTCAGTTCTTCTCTTTAGGCAAGAATATACTCCTCATACTTCTCAAATGTATATTTTAAATGCTGCAGGTTGCAGGCTACCTGATGAATCTGGTACTCATTAAAACTACAATGGAGCTTTTTTTAAAAGTTCTATTCAAAGCAGTAGGAAACTGGTTTTGTCATCAGACATAAAAATTTCATACTCTTGTAATCTTCTGAATGTGGACTTATTGTGGTAAGGCCAAATGTACATAAAATTAGGAACTGAACTTTATTAAAATGAAGATGTGTTAAAATGTCTTTAGGCTGCTTTAGAAACTGTCTGCTATGTTTACCAAAAAAATTCAAACAGTATATCAAGGAATACTAAACATTAAAAGAACAGTTTCCAGCTATTTACTTACCATGGATTAAGGCCCTCTGTATGCACTAGCATACTGACAGATGTTTTATATGAAAATTAGTTATTTAAAAAGCCAGTCTCTCAGCTCTACAAACGGTATATAATTTACCAGTAGCCAATAGAGATGGTATATTTTATATTTACTTGCATTAAAAGATTAAAAATCACTGTATGGTTTCCCCTATGAAAAGATCCTGCAGAATATCCCTAACCCTGTTCTACTGTTGTGGCTGACATAATGGGGAGCCCCCAGTACCAGCTACTTTGGCCAGTGATTTGTCTTTATGTTTTGTTGAGGGTGCTTTGCTCATAACTAATTCCGTAAGGTAATTCAGCAATGCCAACCTTTCATCTTAGGAATAAGTAAATTCCCCTCTAACAAAATGAATTAATTTTTTTCTTTAAAGGAAAAACTGTATCCCTGTGCAGTGTATGAATCCTACTGTAGGTATATGGCAAGTTTTTAAGGAAGACTTCCTACACTGCTGTTTGTTTTAGCACTTTGTTATGCAGCTGGATCACAGGTAAATTGCTGAAATATCAAATACATCTTCTGCAGGTTTCTTCATTCAGAGGTGTGACGACAACAGACCCAGTTGCTGTTGTGCTGAACAGCTACAAATACTTCAGGCAGGTGGGTTAAGCTCCCTGTCAAAAATGCATTTGCCATTTTTGACTCACCACTGCATCAGATACCAAAGACAAAGCAGGTGGGGAGGTTCTAAGCACAACAGCTGTGAGTGTAATCCCAGTAATTAACTAATACAATAAACTGCCATATTTATTAGTATGCTTACTGAAGAAATTCTTGATTTTAATATCTGGGTAAAATGAGATCAAAAGAAGGAAGTGACAGCTCCAGAAAAGCAAGGCCAGTGGGCTATCCTTGGGACAGTACAGCCCTACTGCATTAACACAGCTGATGGCTTTATTTACAGGAGGTAGTCCCGCTGCCTGCCCTGACCACTGGAGCTGTAGATTCCGTTTGAGAGCAAAGAGTGGTAGGACACCATGCTGTTTGGCATTTGAGAGGTTGTGCCTGAGGGAGTTCAGAAAGATGACAGCAGCAAGCCTGTGGAGCCACCTCACTGTTTTATTTCAGGGCTTTGCTCCTCACTGGTCGTGAAGGGAACAGAGCTTGTAGCAGTTCTCAAGTGTTGCTGTAATTCTGCCACAGAATCAGGCCGTTTTGTTGTCAGAGTCCCAGGCAAACACAAAAATTAAATCATACTGATATGACTTATTTTGCACAGAATTTTCCATCTGTTGCTCCTCTCAACAGTTCCATTAGAAAGTCGTGTTGCTTCATACTCTATTATTAACAGATGTTGGAGCAGAATAATGCGTACGTGTTCCTGAGAATCAGAAGTGTTGCTAAGTACAAACCTCTGTCCTTGGACTTGCATTGTAACACCACACCAAAGTACCTTGCTGCCATGTGAAATCCCACTTGTGGGATGGTGCCCTCCCCTCTGGTTCCTGCTCAGAGCAGGCTGCTCGGGGCCTCATGCAGGCTGGTTCTGAGCACCTCCAAGGGTGGGGGACACTGCAGGCTCCCCGGGCATCCTGCTCACTCCAGTGCTCGACCACTCCAACAGCAAAAAAGAAAATGACTGGATCAAGTCAAAATTTCTCATGTTTCAACACATCTCTGTCCACCTCTAGGAAGAGTTGGGCTCCATCTTCTTCTCACCCCCCTTGGCAGCTGCATACACCAGGGGGGCGCTCCCTGAAGCCACTTCTCCTCAGGGCTGAACAAGCACAGCTCTGTCAGCTGCTCCTCCTCCCTCAGAATCTCTAGCACACAGTATCTTGGCAGCCCCCCACTGCCCCTGCATTAGTGTTTCATTTTCTTGTGACGGGGAACCCGAAATGGGGCAGAGTAAACAAACAGAGGGACTAATGCCTCCCCTTCAGAGGCTGCCTGGCCTTTTGCTCACAGAGCTTGGAGTGCTGTCAGCCTCCTTTTTACTACAAGAGCATGTTACTGACTCACAGTCAGCTCCTTGTCCACCAGGTCCCCCAGGTTTTATTCTGCAATACTGATTTCTGGACAGCAAATCCCCAGCCTGTAGTGCATCAGGGCCCTGATTCAACTCCCCCTGCCAGGATTTTAGTTGGTTCAGGAGTTTATTTGACTGAGTTCAAGGTCAGCCTTTTTGCTGATCTGAGCTGTTTGTTGGGAATAAAGCTAGAGACAGTCTCAGCAAGGGCCTGCCTGCCTCTCCATCCCTTGGGAGCTGCTTTCAAGCTGAGGCTCTTGCACTTGGCCTCTGCCTGAGCCACACTGCAGCTGTGCTGCAGCTGTGTCAGTGCCCAGTCTCCTACCTCCCTGATCCTGACCTGCTGGCTTGATTTCCTGGCTTGACCTTGAACCTGCCTCATCACAACAGACTTGGTGTGTGGTCACTGGACCCAGGCTGACACTGGCCACTCTTTCCAGGCATATAAGCACAATAAGCCCCTTTATACCCTTTACATCATTTGCTGATTCCAGCTCAGCCTGAGGTTTGGATTCTGCATTTCTTTCTCTGCATTCTCAAGAAGTGTCTCTGAACACTTCCTGGGCTTTCTCTGCTTTCTCCTTCAGCATGCTCCCTACGTGCATCTGAGCTGGGTCAGGACTCCCCTCTCCACCCACCACAAGTGTACCCAAGTACATGTTACAAGTGTAACACAAGTAACCAAGTGTTCCTCTTGCTTTCATTTCCAGCAGACTATTCTTACGCCCTAAGGAGGTTGTCCTTGAAGACTGACTTGCACTCCTGGGCCCCTTATTCCTCCAAGTCTGTCTTACCTGGGGATTTGCCAAGTCTCACGGTCACTGCAGCCAAGGCCGCCCTTGACCTCCACCTTTTCAACCAGTTCTTCCTTCTTTGTGTGTAACAGGGCCGGCAATCAGTTCAGTCATCACCTGCCACAAAAAATTGTCCTCAGTATACTTCAGAAACCTCCTGGATCGGTTGTGCATGGTCCTGTCACCATTCTAGTAGACAGGGCATTTGAAATCCTCTATGAAAGCCACAGCCTGTGATAAAGAAGGACTCAAAACAGGACTAAACAAAAATTCATCTTCCTGCACACCATGTGTTTAGACTCCAAATATCCCTGCAAACACATGTGATACCAAAGAGAAACCTCATCATGCACACTACAGCGTGAGTGGGAAATGCAGCTTAGAGTGTGGTGAGCTGCAGTCAGCCAGACAATGTGAATGGACACAGTGGGACTGAGCCTAAGAGCTCAAGACACCAAGCAAGAGGGCATCACCTTAAGTCCTGGATTTGGTGTTGACCCTAAAGAAGGAGAAGATCACCACATCCTTATCACCACCACTTCTTGAAGAAGTTAATCTCTTCATGTTTCTATCCAAACAGCGTCAGAAGTAGCACATGAGAGCTGATGGACTGTATTGGAATACAATAGGCTTGAAATTCTCATTTCCAAGGATCAATTTTTTATTTCTCTTGCAATCTCCTGAGAAAACAAAGCTAAAATTCCTCATTCAAGGACCTTTTGCACATTAAAATATAATTGCACTCTATAAAATAGTCCAAGGACGTGTTCTTTCTGCTCTATTATCTCCTAAGTTTCTTTAATGACAACTATCAAATGTGGTATTTTGTATACAGACTTCTGTGGCAAAGCATCATGGACGTGCACTTCAAAAAGCATTGTGAAAGCTGTTATCTGTCATTCATGGTTTGCTCGTCACACCTAGTATTGCTTAATAACGCTCAATTTATATCTATAAACAGGGCTGGGCCTGTTCCACAGGGTACAAACCGGGCAATCTGAAATATGCCAAGTGAAAGCATTTCAGAGAGCTTAAAGAATATCTCTGATACCAGCATTTACACTTACAAGTACATTCATTGCTGTCACAATCAACTGCAATTGTTTGTTCCACTTCTCCTGAAACATTCTGGACATTTCTTTCCCTCACATAGTGTATAGTAAGTTTGGCAAGTGGGAAGACACGGGGAATAGTTTTACAGAACAATACGTCATTTTTCTTTTTCACAGAACATATGTCAGGCACCAGCAGACTCAGGAGATGTAATCCATATGAGAGTTCCTCAAATATGCTACAAAATACAGTCAGAATCTTGCAAAAGGAATTTCTTTCTTCAATGTATAAACTTGGGATGACAGTTAGGTGTAATCAATCATTCAGTACACTTTAAAAAAAAACAGAGAAAGAATGAACTCCTTTCCATGGTAAAACTGTAGGGCATTTCCAGGCATTGGTTAAGTAAATAAAAGTTGGTTTGAACCGAAGACCCTCCTTAGAAGACTTTTAGTTTAGCCTGGAGACATGATATACTGTGATTGTGATGTGATGCAACTTATTTTCAGTTTTGTAATCTACAGAGTGAATGAAAATCATGTACAGTACAGAGTGTGTTATCAATCTTCTCACATCATAGAGGTTGTTTTGATGATGGACACAGTAAGGGATTCTTGAAATGGTCTAACTGCAGTGCCCATGCACTTACCCAAATGCTTGCGATTGCCTCTGCTGTTTTCCTGAGACTGCCTCTGTTAAATGTTATCACTGAAGAATTTAAATTTCTCATCATGCAGTCATCAACTTATAACAGCAGTAACCCAGAGAAGTAATAACATACTGTGTTTTACTGTAAGACGATTTCTGGCCTGCTGAGGAATTCAACCAATATTTTCAAAAAATCTGGGCATTACCCATGAAGTAGATCTTCTTTCATCACCCAGTTTTATGGCAGAGGAACAGTCATCCACTGCCAGTAAAGATATTTGTCTTACCTGTTTTGTTTTGGACTCATTCAAAAACAAAGAGAGCAACCTCACTGCACTTCTCAAACCAAACACTGGCCAGCTTTCACTCCCTGCAACAGAAGAATCAGCAAAAACCACCTTTAATGCAAGCAACAAACCAGCATCCCTCCAGCCCATCTGCTGTATCCAGCTTCACAGGAGATCTGTAACACTCAAAATAACTACTGAAGTACCACAGTTCTGCTTCTATAGCTGCTCTTTCGCTAAACTCACCCTGCCGTCTAAAACCAAGCACTAAACCCAGGTGCATTAACTAGGGACAAGCAAGGGATCCCTTGTTTCCTTGTGACTGCTCACAGTTAAACATCTAAGAGAAAGCATTTCTAGAGGCAGGCCAGGAAAACGTCTGCCAACAGAGAACACTTTTCTTGATATCATAAATTTGAAATCTACAATCTTCTCAGGCTTTAGGAGACGCTATATTGAAAACATCTGTCCTGCAGCTGGGTTGCAAGGCAAATCGGATCCTAAACAACTGGAACAAGCACTGGTTGACCTGTGACCTGCAAGGTCATTGTGCTGCCTTGCTTTCTTTGCTGTCTTCTCCATCTAACACGGGGTATTTACCTCTGCAGAACCATAAAGGAGCTAACAGGTGACTGAGAAAGAGGCAAAAGGGCCTAAAGGATGAGTACTAGTGGAGGAAAATTTCTTAAAGCCCTCTGACAAAAGAAGTTGCACTTTCTTGTTTCTATATGAAACAGGATGCTTTTCTGTGACAAGCAGCAGCCATGCTGTTTCCTACTTCTGCTTCAGCAGAAGTAGAAAAATATCTTCAATGCATTATGATTAATTTACCTTAAAAATGGTTTTCTCTGTCCTTAGCTCTTTAGATTTTACTGCCTATTCATCTGTGTCTATGAAATCGTTACAATTCGAAATGGGTTTTTTTGTCTATAATGTTAATAAAGTACATGGAGATTTAGCATTTTATGTTTCAAAGAACATTTTCTTAATATTCTCTGCAACCACCTTTGGGGTAAGAAGTTTATATTACTAAATGATTTTGAAGTTTTCATGTCCAAAAAAGAAATTGTGATCTGACTACATTCAGTTCAAGGTTGTCTATTCTGATATACTTTCCCTAATATTGTCAAAATAATTTACTTTGGCCTACTTTTTTCTTCCACATTCCTATGTTGTCAATTTCCTTCTGTTTGCAGTGAGTTCATTTTCTTCAATTTCCAGCACTCTGAGCAGCTCTGCTGCCACTTATTTATGAGCTCTATCATCTGTGCTCTTGCCATCAGCTCTCTCCATGTTAGACTGAGGCACACATCATCCCTTGAGCACGGGGATAAAGTTGCGTTTTCCCATTTAAAAAAAAAATCATTCAAGTTTTCAAAATCTTTCATTCACTAGCTTGTATATAAACTCAAATTTGAGAATAATTGATCTTGAAATGTCTGGCTGAATATACAGCCTGCCTGAAACAAGAGCAGGAGAGCTCCCTCTGTCCACTCCCATAGTTTGTGTGAATCCATGTGGATCCAGCAGTAGACTGATTCAGTGTGTCAGGGGTAGGGGATGGAGAGAGACCTGCACATCCACCCAAACAGAAACACAGGGTCCTCTGCTGTGGCTGAGAGCATTTTCCGGGAAGAGAGAGGAGTGTGACGATGTTAAACCAAACAAGAGAGGAGAACACAAAGATCTCTTTGTCAAGTTTCCAAGACACAGTTGCCTTCATCCTTTCTTGGTGTGCAGAATGCTTCCCCTGGCCTCCTAATGAAGCTGCCAAACACCGCCCTCTTAATATTTCATGCATCGTTTGACTGCATAGACCTTTCTGTCCTCGGCATTTGTCCCGTATCAGTTTTTATCCACTGTATCCTCACAGTCCTGGGGAGGAACTTCACCCAAGAGGCTGCTGGTACAGAAAGCAACGCTGCCTCTCCCAGTGAATCCAGGAAGGTTTTACACAGGGACTTCAGAATGAATATGATCTTTTTCGTGGGTGAAGCGACCTGATCAGATTCTCTCAGCAGGGAAGTGCAGCCCAACTTCACACAGAGGATCATTACTGGTTTGTTTTCCAAGTTGTTAGCATTAAAAAAAAAAACCAAACCAGAACCTGAGGATCTGAGAATTCAATTGATAACCTTGGCAATCCCCTAATCAGCTGTTTGTAACAGAATTAGAGAGAGGAATCCAAGCCAAAAAGTTCTACAAGTCCCACCGTTTCCGCCCATCGCACCTTCCGGCACAGCCGAGTGCTCCTTCGTGCAGCAACAGGAAGCGTTTTGTGCTCGCTCAGATGCACTTTGTCACCAAATGAGTCACTGTGGTCTCTGCCTGTCTCCCAGTGCACGTTCATGCTGAGGGGGTTTTCATAGTTTTCACTTTACAGATGTACGTAAAATTCAAACTTATGTTGAAAATAAGTTTTCATTTTTCAGGGCAGCCTCGTGTATCTTAAAATCCACTTAAATCCAGAATAACAGACTGTGATTAAAGGCAGGAAACAGACATGTTGAAGGAGACAGATTAAGCCCCATATCGTTACTATCAGCCCGTCTTCACAAAAGTCAGGTAATTTATGCCAGCTGATGTTTTGGCCTTACATTTTAAATTTCCAATAAGAAATTAGGAAAACAATAGTGAGAACGGTTGAGGCAGCTATAAAAAAGGTTTGAAATTATTATTTTAAGATTTCATTTCTACATTTTTGTATAGAACCCAAATGTTTACTAATCAGGTCAAGGCATGTGTCTATTCAGGAGCCATCTCAGTATCGCTGAAGAATTTGGCAAAATTCTCAGATCGACTTTCTTTTGTAGCACTTACTGCCAGAATGCTTTGTCATTTTCCAAGAAATGTATATTTCTTGGATTCGTTGTCCCAGCTGGTTTATTGATTCCACGGTTCTCCTTTCCAAATCACTGTTCCAGCTCATTGATAATTCTATCCAGTGCTGGTTACACAAAATGTTGTTGAAAGTCCTCTTTACTTTGAAAAGCCATGTGTTGACCAGTATTTTTAGTTAACAGATATACTCAGCCAAGATGACAATCTCCAAATTTTCTACTTCAGTGTTTTTTCCGCAGAAGGCAATGAGCTGCTTGCTGCAATAAACTCTTCTGTTTTGCCCATACTTATGGCCACAATCCATGCTTTAAATCACTGTCTACATTATTTTAACATAAATCCTCTTTCAAATACCCTTCTAATTCAATGGCATGCTGTAAATCAAATACACACTATTATAACTGCCTTGAGACTCTACTGGAGCTCTTCAAATATACTCTTTAAAAGCACTGAATCTACGGCAAGCTTCAGGGTAAATTTACAGCATGATACACAAAGACTTAGTCCCAGGATCAAATTCTGCATGCAGAGAAGCTTAATGGCTTTGTCCTCTCAAACACACAGGTGGTTCACTTTAGAAATATATATAGTCCCACTGAAGTTAATAGAATTATGTGTATGCTTAAGGCTAAGTATATACATAAGTATTTTCAGGAATATTTCCAGTATTCCCATTTATCTAGGTAGCTACATATTTTAACTCTTACCTTTATAATCTGGCATATATTTTTCTCTCTTCCAAAGCATTTCATGTGCTTTGGGGTGACTGGCAGATTTTGTGGTTAGCAAAACTTGATAAAAAGAATCCACTATCTTAACTCATCAAGAGATTGGCTCCATTTAGTCACACATGTTAAAAGCATTTTTAAGAAATTGATGTGGGTGACAACAGTCCCACATGAACAGTCCTCAGGGTCAGGTTTAGGGCTCTCTCAGTTTGCTGTTGCAGTTTAGGACACAGAGGTACGTTGCAGGTTTGCAGTCCTTTCTTAAGCCAAGGCAAANCAGCCTCCATCCTTCTGTTTTCCTCCCCACTGACAGAGAAGACTACTTTTGCCAGGCAGCCTTGGAGTGCTGCTTCTTTCTCCGCTTCATATAGATGCCTGAGGCTTTAAACCCTGTCTACCCAGCTGATTAGAAAGGATATCAGGCTGACAGCCACGACGATGAAGACCAGGAACAGCATGAATAATAGTCCTCATGGTTTGATATAAACCAATATATCAGATTACCTATTTTCTGAGAGATTTCTACCGCTGCACAGCAAATCTACTTTGAAACTGCAGCTGGTCTCTGGGCACACGATCACATGAGCAAGCCAGGACGAGCCCTGGACAACTGTGGTGAGGAACAAACAGTCCACACTTGAAAACACAACTTTCTGATCATCTAATCAGGAATAATAGGTTCTGTAAGAAACAGGACATATTGGAATTGCTAAAAAAGTTAAACTGCTAGTATTTCTACAGTTTTATTGTACAATAATCCAAGAGAAAATGTCTCAATGTACTTGCCTTCCAAAGGAGTCCCAAAGGAGGAGTCCAGATCGAAATTTACGTCTAGATTGTCTGATTTATGAAGATCCTCATCTGCCAAATTCAGCAGCCTACAGAAATTAATCCCAACAAGCTACCATTATGAGAAAGCTAAATGTGATTCTCCATCTCCTGGGCAGAGAACCCAAACCTGGAAGATTAAATAAGCTATTGCATAGCACCGAGCGAGAGGCTTGCAACCTCAGACCACAGCGATGACATTGCTGCCCCAGTACTTCAGATCAAACACTGTCTTGGTCAGTTGCTTATTTCTAAAAAACAGTTTCTTCCAGTTCAACAGATCTTAGGGAACAAACCATCCTTCTGCTCTCTCTTAGTTGATTACTGAGCTTTTCAACAAAGTCAGTAAAATAGTTGTTGTAAAATCGTTAATTATTACATAAATATTTACTCATTTTAAGGACACCGTGGATAAAAGCAGGCTGGAGGCCTGATGTAACCACTTCACCTGCAGAGCTAAGCTCCTGCACACGCATAACCATTCTGCTCTCAGCGAGTCAAGGCACGTACACACGAGCACGTAGAGTCCTGGATCTGTGGCAATCTGCTCTAACTGCTCAATAGATGTTAAATATCCAAGTTTATACGTAAAGCTTCAACAAAAGTTGAAAATGGATGCCTGCCCCTACTGTCTTGTGTAAGACAAGAAATTGAAACAGAAAAACGAAGAGATACCTGCTAATGTTTGACTGAAGACATTATACAAACACTCAAAACCAAGGGAACCTCACCCTAACCCCACTACAGGTACCTGCAGCTAGCACTAAGAAAAAAAAGGTGTGTAAGAAACCGATTACAGGGAGGTAGAATTATTTATCAATGACGTAATAAACTATAATGAAATAAGCAAGGCCAGCAGAGTTAAGGATTCAAAGCTTTTCAAAATGTGGAAGAAGCATGAGAAAAGGTTCTGTTAAGATCACTTCAATAACCTACTCTTGAAACCCACTCTCATACTAGGAAGCTGAACACTAAGGAGAATTCTATAAGGAGAAATCTTAATTTTGCTTATGTGAACCAGTGTTTTCAATTAAAGATGTGACAAATTTATTCCTGAACATGGCAGCTGGCAGATTTCTTTATGAAATGATTATCAAACCCACAAGCAAGGTAATATTAGACTTTTAGAAACCACGCTATAAGAGAGTTACACATGCAAAATAAATCTGAATTAAATTATCATAACTTGCTTAAGTTTAGTTAAATGGAAAAAGAAACAAATGTTGGTCTCTAACTATGATTTTTATTTCATAAGAGCAAATTTTAAGGAAGAGAAACTAAGTGAAAAACTTCCCTGAAGTCACCCAGAATATTAACACTAGAGTCCTGGGAGTTTCTTAAACAAAATTTGCTAAAATTATCTTGAATTGAAAATTGAGAAAAACTGCAGGGAAAGGACTTCAGAAGTAGCCACAGGATAACCAGTTCCAAAATCATTTTAGGAGTAAGAACTGAATCTGATACAAACTGGTGAAGCCAACATAGAATAGAGGAAACAAGAGAGTCTCACACCAGATGAAATTTCTGGTAGAAAGAAGCAAGTGGTTCATCCAGCTTAGGAAAACCAGGGCTGGCAGGGCAGCTGATCCCAATTTCCTAACTATCCTTGAAGCTGCTGCTACCAACAGTTTTTAGCTTAGGTTATAATAGTAAGAGCTCAAGGAACTGGGCTAAAAAAAGTAGTCTTCATGGAGATTTGAAGAGGAAATAAGGTTTCTTTTCAGAGAAGTGGATTATGAAAGGATAATGACAGTGCAGCTTCTTGGGTCAGGGCAGAAAACAGCAACTGAAAATGTCACTCTGAACCTACAGCCCGTGCTCCTATCTTTAGCCTAGTGCTTTGCCCAGTTCTAAACACCCTAATAAGTAAATGCAATTTATTGTGCTTTATCAAGTTGTACAAGACATCTTCAGGGAAAACAATAACCAAGCTCTTCTGCATGTTTTTCTCAGAGTCAGGGACTGGAGCCATGGCATTTGGATGAAAAAATCTTTATTCTTGCCCAGTTTTCTTCTGTGGAGCCAAAGTGTCTGATTCTGCTGGCATCCAGTTTCAGTTCTGATTTCAGTCCAGTGAACCTGGTAACTCTGGGCTGTGATCTTTTACACCACAAAATTTCTCACTGTCTTTGTAGCCAAGTTTATCATCATCATTTCTCACAATAAAGCAATGCTGCTGACTGTTTCAGATCATTTCTCACTGTAGTTTCTGGCCTTTCTATTCTGAAGTTCACAGAACTGACATGTAAACTGGTTTTCTCCTTTACTCCTCTTTTCCCCAACTGTACAAAATTACTCTAAAGATCACGTCATCTGTTTCAGTCATCTTTGCTTTTGGCAAGTAATGTTGCAATATCCATTTCCTGATCCTATTCCTAAACGATCATAAATAGAAAAATGTGAATATAAATATGCCAGTATGAAGTCAATGCCAAATGACTCCTATGTCCCCAATGTCCTATATAATACCAATATAATCTGCATTTCAAATCCTGCAAAAGGTTTTTGCATTTGCATTGTCACCACAGGCTCCATGAAGCTGAAACTAGAGTGCCTTTGGTTCTATAGCACTCCAGCCCATCCAGAGGGAAGAGTGCAGCTTTAGATTTTTAAGCTCAAAAAACCAGAAAGACCCCATTTTCTACATGGCCTCAAGCTGCAACATGGGAAAGCCTCAACTTCACATGGATAAGCATGTCTTATCCCATGGTCTAACAGGAAAACAAGGGACAAGCTCTCTTCTGACTTTTGGAATAGAAGTGTTGGTTTGCAAGAGCACCAGGGTTTATAATGGTTAAGACACAGATACAGACTTCTGCATCATTTGGTAACTACATGCACTTAATATTACTCTTTAAGTCTTGATCTTTCACTTTTAAAGTGTGCCTGGCTGAGAGCACTTCCTTTTGTTATGGGCCAGGGAAAACAGATTGCAGCATTTGCTTTCTCGTAAGTTCTGAGGGGAAGGTGAGGGGCAAGCATCGACCTATGGAATAGGTATATGGAGGTTGGTATTTCTCTAAGTTACCAGAAAACAAAATAAAAGCCTGCACCAGCAAATTGCTGTTAAGTCTTAAGGGTTCAAGGTGTGAACAGCATGGTGGGTCAATGGACACCCACCCCTACTTTTTATGGTGAAAGACCTTAACAGCATTCAGCACATTTTTCCACTGATTTTAATGATGCCAGGATTTCACCTTTCATTCTCAAGGATTTTCATTACACCAACACATATACTACAGTCCACCAGCCTTATGGACTGCTTCAGTAAGGAGTCCCATCTTGGTTTGGAAAAAGGATGATTTTTGATGAGTCTTTGTATATTCTCTGTTGCCTGTTCAGCTTGTGCTGGCACCCACATCCTGGTCAGAAAACACAGTGCCCAGGGACAGGGAAATTACACCTTTCCTAGTAGTAAATGAACATGCGCATCTGGAAGAACCTTTAAAAAGCTCCCTGAGGTAGTTTTCTGCCAATTCAGTGGTCTGAACAAGCCCCACAGATGGTGAGGCAATTTCCAGAGCTGGCAGAGGACGAAGAGCAGGATCACCTCTGGCCCGTGGCCATTCCAGCAACTGCACCGCTGAGGTGAGGGAGAGTTTTCCAGAGGAGCTAGAAGGGACCGTAACTCAGCTACTGAGAAGTGCAGGCTCAAGAGAAAAGGCCCAATAGATGGAGATTTCTTTAGAAAACATTTAAGTTATCATTTCTCTGATGCAACAGTTGAACTTCTGTTTAAGGAGCACTTTATTTTGTGTTCTACTAAACCAGTTATTTTAGGGATTAAGAGTCCATTTGGCACGCTTACTTTGAGGAGGTGCTACAGCCTTCATTCTCATTTCGGTGCTCTCAGACCTTTGCTTTCACCACACAGACACTGAATTAGTTTCCCAAGCAGGATGTGCAAGCACAGGCAGAGCATCTGCTTGCAAGCAAGCAGGAACACACTAAGGAGAGGGATCAGACACTGGCACAAACATTCCCTTTCAGACCGGTACCGGGTCACTGCAGTCTCCCCCAGGCCACACATGGCTTTCTGGAAGCGTCAGCCCCTGGGTCAATGAAAAGGGCCATTTGTTCCCAGTACCACAGAGCTGCTGCAGCACAGCACTGGCGCTCAGGGGAGGCACCGAGCAGATGCTCCGGGTCGCTGCTTGGTGGCCTGGGCTCTGGCATTGCTCGCTGCAGCTGCTGCTGCTCTGTTCTGTACATATTCAATACACTTAAAATCTGTGCTCGCGTCCCTACCCGGCTGCCCAGCACACTAATGCTGGAACAAGAAGTGTATTGAAGCAAACAGAGCAGAAGTTAAGTTTCCTCCATCACAGAAGCCATCTCCAGATGAGTTTTCCCCACTCACCTGAGCCAAAGGCAACCCTCATGACCAGAGCCACCACTGCTGAGGTTTTGAGCTCCCAGTACCTTCAGAAGCAATACAGCTCCAGCAGTTGCTTCCCTTACATCTAACTTTTGGGGAGAAAAACTTTTCTTCCCCTCACTACCACGAGTGTTACATGAGGCTATCTTACAGCCCAGCACCAGGATCCTATTTCTGGCCCTGGAAGTACATTCACTTGATTTGGCATCCCTTCACATGTACTGAAACCAAACGCGTGCTAATGCAACAAGCTGACCACAGCTTTGCTGTTCTGCACATGCACAATTACTTGTGCTGAGTGTCCACATTAGCCTCCTGAGCCTGGACTAGGGCACAGGGAAGAGCTCTGGTCACAGCTACCCGGGGTGGATACCATACTCCTCCAGCATGGACCCATGCCAGATTCAGTTCAATCCCCAGCTGCAGAGCAATCCATGCTTTCCAAATGAAGAAGGACAAGTTTAGCGGATAACATAGCAAGGCAGAAAATAACTACTTCCTGAGAGGTTTTGAAGTTCCCCCATTTCTTTTTGTTCCGCTGCAGAAATGTCGCAGTCGGTTTCCTGCATCCCAGATGACTGACCAAACAGCTCAGGATCACAGAGCTACCCCGAGGGCAGTTTCTGGATTGTCACCAGGTACCAGAAAACTGTCATGTCAGGCTGCGTGTGACTTTGGATCCCTGGCTCTTGTATGCAAGTGTTGGACTGATCTCCCACTTCTGTTTACTGAGGCTATTGACAAAGGGTGCTCAATGCCATTTAACTTGCACTGTAAACAGAAGTGGTCCCATAAAGTGGGATTTTTAATTTAACTTGTAAAGTGAGATTTTTCAAAAATACTCTGTGACCGAGTTGCTAATTTTAATAGGACTTTCCATGTAAATTCTTAATTCAGGCAAGTTTTAGGTTCTCATTCAATTTTCTAATCAGGGTCTGAGTGCACCAACAGGCTGTGCAGCTGTTTCCCTCCAGCTCTACTGCTCAAAGCTGCCTGTGGTATAGTGTAGCTGTTCCATCTGGGATTGGGCTTGCATGAAAAAGCATTCTAAGAAACCCCACTCCTTCACTTGGGAAACTTTATTTTATGGGGTTTTTTAGAATAAAAGTTTTCTGCTAAAAATCTTTGTCATGAGTGACTATAAAAATAAAGTTTGGTTTCCAAAATTCTAATAGTCTGTCAAGTATTAAAATTGTTTGAAGAGTCCCTGCAACTATTACTTTTTAATGATACAATATTTTTTAAAAAATGCTTCAAGGTTGTTGCTATGGAGTACCTAGATCACCTGTAGCTACAGGAATAAGCATCCTGTAATGTATAATGAATGCTGAGGCTGTACTTAGTTTTGCCCAGGGCTTGTTTTGCCTTAAGATGGTGGGGTTGTTTTGGGGTTGCTTGTTTCAGTAACATTTGTGGTAGTTTTAAAGAGCTTCAGTACAGTCCACAGAGAATTCTAGTGCTGGTGTTTTACATTTTTCTGTAGTGAGTACCAGACTCTTTTGCATAGTTGATCTTCAACTCACACAAGAGCAGTTTTAGCAGAAAAATTACCATTTCGAACTTTATGGCTAGGACCACTGGTAGGCAGGATAATGGGGAAGTAGACGGATCTGCGCTTCCCCTAAGACACAGGAGAAATTAAAATGTTCCCTGTCCACTCCTAGCTTAGATGAGATGCTAACAAGAAGCAGGGAACCCTATATACCGTCAAGTCCCTATTTCAAAGGGAACAGAACACTTACACTTTTATGAATAGTGCTGAGTGCCAAAGGTATTGGATAAACATACATCATTTCCGTGCAGTTTTATGAATCATTCTGTAGCTTGTATTAATCCCAGATGCTATGGGAACATCACCTTTGAAATGAATACTGCTGTCTGAGCCTTATTGACTCGTGCTGCCCAGAACCACCACAGCCCTGTAACACTCACAGAGAAGGTATAGCTCCCTGTTCTCTCTCATCTCCTGAGAGACAGCCTTCCTCCACCTGACAACTTAATGTTAGTTTAGATGCTTAAAAAAAAACCTTAAGAACCCATTCCTTCCAGGGCTGCTGAACAGATTTTGTCAAGTTCTTATATGTTGAGAATACCAGGTTATTTTCATGATACAGAGGGACAATGTAAGTACAGAAAGGCATGAAGTATTTGGTTTCTCAAGGCCCTTGTTTGCCTACACAGACAGCTCAGCACTTCTAGAAGGCCCAGAAACAGAGGTGTGAGTGCTTTTCAAAGCATTTCATTCACTGAGAGAAGATCACCTAGGCCAAGTTGTTGTTTTGGGTTTTTTACAGCAGCAAAACGTACCTTAGCTTTGATCATACTTGGGCTGAGTGTCCACTTCAGCTCCAGCCACAACTCCTGAATCCCACCAGCCAAAATAGTCCAAATCCTGAAACTTTCAATAATTTCAAATACTCACTACAGTCCTTTAAAGTTCAGTGTTTACTGGAGAAAGCAAACAGAGAGTTGCGAAAAATGAAGTGGAGCTCAGCCGCTTGATTCACCTTTTCCGACAGTGGCAATGCTTCTGTGTGAACTTTAGTGGGGCTTCAGGAAACCAGATACACCCAAGCACAGCACCATTACCTCAGTCTAAAGCAAACCAGAGCCAGTTAATTCTGCAGAACTAACTGCTCTGTGAAATCCCAAAGATCAGTAACAGAACAGCTCACAAAGGTCAGTGAGATGAGGACTAAGAAAAGCTGTAAATAAGCACTGACTCCCAAAATACAGGATCCCATTCACTTGTACCTTCTTTAGACATACAGGATCTGCTAGAAAACATCCTTAAAAGAAGTTTGAAAGTCAGGAGATAAAAGTCCCGTGAATGATCCCACTGGCATTTTCTCCACGTCTCATGTAATGACAAAGTTCAAGGTAGCATTTTTAGTGCATCACCTCCACATTCTCACGCCCTGGATTTTGTGAGCTGTTTGCTGAACACGAGGCATTTTTGCAGAGGGCTATACAGAAGAACCTGAGTGCTCTTTACAAAAAGCTGATCATCTTTCACAAAGCTCCGACCCCTGGCATACAGATAATTTTCAGACACAAGTTTTCTTTTTTTTTTTTATTTCTTGCCAAAGGCCATGTGATTCATCAGTAGTCTAGGTTGGATTTATAACATATTTTGGTTACCTGCTCAAGCCACAAGACCCTATTGCTGAAATAAAGGGCAAAAAGAGCACAAGAAAGCCACCAAAAGCCATTCTCTCATCCATGTCTGACAAACATACACTAAAATGTTTTGATCAGAATAACATTTTTACTAACATAATACAAAAAACTAACCTTTTCTCCATTATCCAGCAATATATTCTAATAAATAAAATTTTTAATTCCTCTGCAAATCAGACTAATTATTCTACTATGAAATAAAATAGACATTTTTGACATGTCCTTTGCCACTTAAAATTATTTTATTCTTATGGGATTCAAGCCACTGTCCCTTAGAGCATGCCAGAGGCATGTGAATGATAATGCAAACAGAAGCAAGGTCTGAAAAGACCCACAAAAATTCTCTTGAATTTTAAAACTTCTCAAAGCATAAACTTAAAGCTGTAAATAACTATATACCTATTGGATATTAAGCCAACTGAAATTTTTAAAAAAGCATCAAAACCATCTTTCCAGTTTAGTTCTTCACTTTTTAGAAAAACTATTTAAAGTATGCAATAATAAATTGTCTCACATCTTTCTCATGCAGAATGGGATCCACATATGTTTTCAGGGGTTATACATAGTCTCTGCAATCCTCAAACTAAGACTCTGTTCCACATCCCATCTTGCCTTCTATAGAGAGCTCCTCCAGACTTGTAAAACAAATCACATTCTATCATCATTTCCCAAGATTTTTAGTCACCCACAAGAGATTGGAGGGGAAAAAAAGAAAACCCAGCCAAAGAGCAAGAGCAGCCCCATAGTGTAGTACAAAAAGTAGCAACATAGCAGCAAGCAAGGTAAGAAGAGATATTTACACACAGGTTGCACGTCATCAGTAGAAAACATTTAATATATATACACCAATGTTTTCCAGCTGCCTAAATCCCAGTAATTCCTGCTAACTGGTTTCATGCATAAGCCTCACAAGGAATATTTATAAGCTATTTCTTTGGCACAGAATTATTTTAACATTCTTATCATTTATAACCAATTTACAAGCTAGTTCCTGGTCACTGTGTACTAGAAAAGATTTTTCCTTTCCTCCAGGTTGCAAGAAAAATAGACGAGCTGCTGTGCATGAGCTCTGGATACATTTCAGTTGGGGATATTTCTTTGACAGTAAGAGACAAGATGAGAGCACAGACAATCCACAGTACTCCAATGAATTAACATCAGATGACTTTGGTGGCTGTGACAAGCAATAATTTGAATCCAAACCATGTAGAAGGCCTAATTCTGTTCAGGCATAAATTGGAGCAACTCCACTGAAGCAAATCCAATTTGCTGCAGAGGTATCACAGGACGCACACCACAGCTCTGGGCGCTGCGGGGCTCACGGAGGCACAGCACTGCACATGGACACTCAGGCTCTGTTTGCTGTAGAAACCCTGGAGCGATGGGAAAAGATTCCCCAACACCTTTATCACTGGAATGGCACGTGGTGACAAACACCAATCCCAGCTCACTCCTCCACAGCAGCAACTTCTCTCTGCAAGGACTGCAAGTTTACTGCAGTAAAATTGCCCTGACACCTCTCAGAGCTCCTGTTTTAGGATCACTTCTCCAGCACCATAAAGAAAGCTGCAACCCTTCTCAAGATCCTGTGTGACACCTGTGCCAACTCCCTGTGCTCCATTTCCCACCTCCTTCCCAGCCTTCCTCTTCCTAAACCAGCACGTAGGCAGGACTAACAGCAGGTTTTTCATTTTTTTGTTCAGTGTTTTCAGCCTCCTGGGACTCAGAGCTGGTGTCAGAGCATACCAGCAGCCCCACAGGCACAGGTTGGAGGAAGGCCCTGGGCTCCCAGTCTGACCAGCCAAGGCATGGGCAGTTTGTACATGGACCAGTCCTCCCTGGTGCTGCCTCTGTCCTGAATGTCTTTGCCATCCCTGTTCATTCCCTCTGCACATGAGGAGCTGAAGATATGTGCATTAACTTACCCAATGCAATAGGATACCTCTGAATTTTGGCAAAAGCTCAAAGGCAGTTGTGTTGTCACCTAAGTCTGCCATGACTACAAAAAGTCATCATATTTATAATCTACCTTTGCAAGTTATTCCACAAATTTCATTAATCTGGTCCTAAAAGTGCTGCTAAGTAAGTGGAAGATCTGTTTAAGGATAGATTCAAGAGGATAATTTAATTGTTATTTAATAGAGAAATGCCTCCATATTTATTTAACAGTTTCCCCCCCAGCCACTGGTGCACCATTATCAGATTAAATAACATCTAATCAGGCTATCAGATTATTGTATTTTTTCTGAACCAGCAAATGCTTAATGGGTTTTATTTTAGAAACAAAAAGATCCATATTACAGGAGATTAATGCTATGAAAAAGTATCTATATTAATATCTCTGAGCAATAAGGGATATAAACTAATGGATAGATGACCTAGTTACAAAAATGTGATGGTTTTAAAAAAAATTCAATATGATGTATTTTTAAATCTCACAATGTTAATTCTTCGAGTGTACTTCAATACAGAAGCCTTCTGTTACACAAAAACTTTATACATTCTGACACTGAAACACGAGTTTGGTTTTAACTGAAAGAAATCCTGGCACCCTCCCTCCCCGGAAGCAGGGTTGTGTGTCATAATGGAGCTGGCATTCCAAGGCTGGCTGGGCAGTGTCCCTTGCTGCCTGCCCTAGTCTCAGGCCAGCAGTGGCCCTCTGCTTATGGCCACAAAGGCGTTTTGAGCAGCACAGCCACTACACCTTCAGTCTCCAGGCCACGCTGCTGAGCAGCTGGTGCTGGCACCAAAAGGAGGAGCTTAACAGGAGCAAAGGGAGGCAGCATTGCCCACCACCCCACAAGAATGCTCTGAACACTTCAGTGACAGCCTCTGCAAAGGAGAGGCTGGGGAAAAAGAGAATCTGCTGCCTCCAAACCCTCAGCCAACCTACAACTCGATGTGCAGCATCTCTAGTTTCTGTATTGCGTATCTAAGCAGTTCTATACTCTTTCAAAGCTGAATTGAGCACAAATTTCATCTTTAGTTCCTTCTGGGAATAAGAAAAATGTCCAAATTACATGTGCTCTAAATAATAATATTTTCTTTTGTCTTGTACCACAAGTTCTTCTGCTTGCTCAACCAATTATTCCGCCCTTTTCTACCCAGCTCCTACCACTCAGCTTCAATGCAGCCAGTCACTTATTTTTTACATTCCATCACCAACAACTCCAACACCATGCAATAAAACCGCACTGGACTACTTCATAGCAAGGTGTTTCAGACTCGAGGCACTTAAGGTTAGACCTTGCAATTTTACAGCAGTAATGCCTCCAGAAATGAAGTTAAGGCCATGTCAGCTTCATAATTTTTTAATGCTATGTCTTATTCCAGGATGGAGAATTTTGGGGAAGCTTGAAAGACCGAGAAAAGAAAAACTGAAGATTTTTTAGTAGCTTCCTGTTGTTTGTCTTATAATGCTGTCACAGTGAATCAGTAGGTCAGACTTGTAAATACTGTCCTACCTCATCTCTGGTTATTACTCAGCCAAGCCTTTCTAAAATATTTAAGTAATCATTCTCTCTCTCTCTATTAAAACAACAGATGGAATTCCCAACCTTCAATTTTATGTCAGGATTCTGCAGTAATTTATTAACAGCTTGAACTCTGTTCTCTTGAGGGTTTAACCTGATGGTTGAACCCAATTACATTACAGTCCTTTGTTCATCAAGGGACATATGTAATATGATATTAAATATGAAACAACTCGTGCCTGAATAATGTAGTCTTTGTGATACAAATTGATGGAGTGTGGAAGCCCAAATTCCAAGAACACAAATTGTTCTTAGTTCTGATTTTATATCACAAAAATTCAGGACCAATTCCACTGCTGTCAGCTGACTTACTAATGTAAAACTGGCATAAATTAGAGCTGAATCATGATTTGTCTCTCTCATTATTGTCAAGGCATGCTGTAGTCCTAGTCATGCAGCTCACAAGCTGGTTTATGACTCCCAGAAATCAGTATTCATTTACATCGGTATATCCCTCCTCCAGATCCTATCATTCCCACCAACACAACCTAGAGGAAGCCCTCCACACACACAGTATCCAGCCTGCAATTCCATGCAGCTCAAGGAGTGTTTCACCACGGCATGGAAACCTCCCACACACAGTGGGAAATCTGCTTTGCTATGGCAGTTATATTTGCCATTGTGAAATCACTCCTTTTAAGCTAACTTTGGCAGGTTAGCACATTGCTTTTTCCATTATGAATCTTCCCTTCCTACTCTATTTTTTTCCTTCTTGCATCACGATGCAAGCTTTGAATGTTCATTACTGTGCTTCTCCCACAGTTTGCTCCTAGTCCCACACTTTATGGATGGCATGGCATTCCTGAGCTCTTCCATCTGGCTCATGTGCCCCTGCTTTTTACCTATGTTCCAGACACTTCCAATGCATGTAAAGAACCCTAATTAAGAAGTTAGACCAATGAACACCTAATAACCAGGGAACCTTATATGCAGGAAATGTCACTGGCTAAAGATCTCTCGCTTATTTTGAGATAATTTACATGTTCATCCCAAGGCTCAATGTCCAGCTGAAACATTGCTGTCAAAACAGTTCCCAGTAACACAGGGAACCAAATGCATTTGTTTTCATGTTAAGCTATAATTACAGTGGCAAAAAAAGTGTATTTTGAAACATCCAGCACACTGAAATTAGCAGGCTCTCAGCATACTTGGCACACAATAGGAAAGACAAGATGGGTGGAATCACATCTCCCTGAATGGCAGACCTCAGAAAACCCACAGCTAAAGTGTGAGACAATCAGTCTGTCATCCATGGGCAAGAAACAAGCACCTCAAAAGCATAAGTAACTTGATTGGAGGACAAATGTTTCAGAGAGATTATCTGTACTTCAGAAGAATACAGTCACTTGACTACAAAGAGAGTAGCCAGCAGGTCACATGTGGGCCCCTACAGTGTAGTTGTCTAAACAGGGAGCAATTCTGCATATGGCGCTCAAGGGGAACAATATGTATATTAAATACAGCCAGTTGTCCTCCTGCTTTAAAACACCACTTGCCCTGACCACAAGGTCCTGCTCAAAATCATCTTGGTTAGTACAGTCCTTACATACCAAGTCTAGAGAGGGCCAGGAAGATCAAACCTTTTGCTTTGCCAGGTGTCAGTATGCTAAAAAAGCTGTATTTGTACTTCTAACTCAGAAAATACGTAGTTCAAAGGCTGCAATTGTGTTTCCATCCCATGAAGCAGTTTTGCTGCCAACTCCAAAAACTTTAAAACCAAGACTGGATTTTGAAATTATTTCATCAGAGAGCAATAACACTTTCTTTATGGTTCAGTTTACCATGTGTAATCGCCAGTGTTAATCTACACAGAAGTATTCAAAATCCCAGTTCTAAAAAACTCTAGCTTCATCTGAGTTCATTTCCTGAAACTGAGCAAAAGCAAAGCACACAGCTGAGTTTTTGAAGGAAGTCTCAGAAGTTTGAAATCATTACCTTTCATATGGGAGGATCCCTACTTCTTTTAATTTTTTATAAGCTCATTACTGGTTTGGATCCTTTAGGTTCTTAAAGCTTGTCATTATTTTCATATATCTTCCCGGTATGAAGTTAAAATCCAGTCAAAAAGCTTGATGACTGACTCCATCCCAAACCTCTGGGAAGGAGGACTTTTAACTGCATTGTTCCAAGTGCCTCCATCTATCTGACAATCCCCTTTGCCTGGAAAGAGAAAATTGCTTAGGAAGGTTGGCCCCTTCCAGCCAAATCACTGGCATACGCAACAAACAAGCAAACCAAAACCAAGCATCTCCTGTCCTTGTTCACAGATTTTAATATAACCAACCTTTTTCCCCATCTACGAAGCACGAGTCCAGCACCTCAGAAAAGCAGTCAGCTGGGGTTTTTTTTCATTGCAACTCCTCGTGCAGTCCAAGTGGAACTGAGATCAAGTGCTGTTTTAATTATTCTATTGTGCTTTTGGTGTTTAAACAATCATATTTCACAGCAGAGACAGCTGCAGTTCAAAAGCACATGCAAATATCTCTTTTTTGGGTAAGCATCAATCTGCCATGGGTAATAGTAATAATTTCAGATGGTTGAGGGAATTACTGGAAAGCCTGCCCAAGAGTGAGGTGTGCAGTCTGTGGTCTCTCCCATTGTGAATGCATTGCTATGGCAGATCATGATAAAGAAGCAATTGCACCAAGTCTTCAACCTAGTACGAATATTAGATCTGAAATGAAAGGCTTGCTTTTGTGACAGAGCAAATACTATATATCTTAAAATTATGTTCCCATCACATTACACCAGAGCCTGTCAAGCCCCTGCCCTCTCCAGTTCCCAGCAGGCTGGGACGCACTGCTGCAGCCTCTCTCTTCCATCTCTGTGGAGGTCTGATGCTCCTTGCTCTCCCACACAGGCCCCATCCCACTAGATAACAAGGGTAACTCCACACTGGGGGTGACCTGTGGTTTAGACAAGAGCAAGTGAACTAAGAGCTTCCAGCTCTCAAAATGCTCACACATTTCAAGACTTCAGGGAGATGATTTTAGAAGTGTTCCATTAAGCCTTTACTTCATCCACTGCCAAAATCTCTTCAGATGTGAAGCATGTCTCATCTCTGCCATACCTGGCTGTGGGGAGTGCTAGAGCCCCCACAGGACACGGGGTCAGTAAGCTCAGGCACTCAGTCTCCTGCACTGCGTGCACATCAGATGTTTTTCTCTACTGGGAATTATTTTCCCCATCATTCTGAGCAGTGTAATACAGTAAGACACTGCATGGTGGATATGAGAACTTTTTGTTAAATCACGTATGTTTAGTTAGCAACACACAAACCAGTGAGCAACAAACTTCCCACTTATGAGTTGGTTACTTAGCACTTACGAAAGGGACACAAACACTTGCATTATCCAAGATTACTATGAGTCCAAATCTTCCTTATTTAAGCAATGTGCAGAGTTACTACAGACTCAGCTTTGGCATGCTATCTATTGGACTGTAACCAAACATGAATTAATTTGGGCTATTACTATTAAATGCTCATTGGACATTTTTAAAGCACATTCTCTATAGAGAAAGAGAAATAAGTGACTCATGCTATGAGCAACATAACCTTACAACAGTGCTTAGCTACCAGACAGTAAACTGGATATGAAAAATCAAGGGGCTCTTCAAAACCTGATTCTTCAGCAGCTCTGTCGTACAGAGGTGGCACTGTCATACAGCTGAAGAGGCAGAGCCCAGAAAACAGAAGGGACGTTCAAAGTTGACACGTGAAACCTTTTAAACCCTCAGTGCCTTGGCACACTGCTGTGCCTGGCCTTGTCCTTCCTCACACAAGGCTGCACTCACCCCATTAAAGGCAATGGGAGTGAGGTCATGGAGGAGTTGAAACTGGCCCCTATATGGGGAATTTTACAGAAGTCACACTGGTTAGTAGGTGCTTTGTTTTTAAGCGGCTAAGAAAACGAATAAAGAGCTGTTATCTTCCTAACCCTTATAGGTTTGGGTTTTTGTTTGTTTGTGTTTTTTTCTGCAGCATAAGAAAGAAAGTAACTTACTCCTATTTAATTGATCTTTTGGCTGGTCTCTAATAATAAAAGAAAAAACAAAGGCTATGGATCAGTTACAAATGCAATAGTTCTTCTTAATAACCAATCAAACCTTACCCTAGAGTTTGAGATCTCTTAAATGGCTACCAACAGAGACAGGCAACGAGGAAGGTAGGACTTGTGCTTCTCAGGAAAACAATATTAATTTTAGTTAAAGATTCCTTTCCAGTTTTGCTGTTATACAGTACTACTCCTGCACAAAACTATTTGGTTTGGGTTTCTTCATATGCACAGCAAGAGAGCTCGTGATGCTACACTACCCTGGAGCATTACCTCAAGGAAAAAAACTGTTCTATATCAAGCTGGCAGCATGCACATGAAATCCATACTCTACTGGCAAATATTGATCCCTCTGAGCAAGAGCTAAGTGAATTTCACTGATCCAATCATCCTGTATGCAACAAGGAAAAGGAGCAGAGCTCTATAGAGACAAGGATCCAGAACAGGTTAGAAAGAAAGGACACCTGACTATCCAAGCTGAGAGCTTTATCTATTTACAAGCTGCTCTGTAAAGCTCCTGCCACACATGGAATAGGGGAGAATTCAGGCAAGAGGCATATGCCAGATCCTAGACTCACAAGTAACATACAGGAGCAAATGAGAAAGCATTAACAGTGCTGCCACAGGAACAGTAAAAAGACTCCATAGACCACAAACAAAGCTCTTCATCCCAACAAGTGACTCTAGGTCTCTGAAGAGTAGAGTAAAAAAAGACCTTCAATTTTCTCCTTTCAGTTTAAGTAAATATTAAAAAATTAAATATAAGAGGAGTACTTTTCTTTATTAGACTATTCCCAGGCACAAGCAATAAAAGTTAATGCTAATACCGAACAATTTAGATCACGTGAAGATGATTGTTTACAGTGCTCTGCTAAGTCATAAACAAGCACTCAGAAGAAGCTGCTTTCAACAGCCTGCAGGGCACATAAAGCCTTTGGCTGGTGTTTGGCACTGGGCTGGGTGAAGAGAGCTACAAGAAAGGCTCTGTGCTTGTTTTCCTAGCTCCCAAGGCTTCAAAAGTGACATCCCCACTAAAACGAGATATGTAAAAACAACACAACCATCAATAATTTCATCATCATCATGTCATTAGCAAATATCTGATCATTATCTCAAAGCAGCCATTCTTAATTACTCATTAGTTTAAAGCACAGAAATGTTAGGTGAAGAATCACTCAAAAGTAAATGCAGCCTTAAATGGGGACCAGAAGCTGTGTCCCACTGCTGGCAGGAACAGCATTCCATACCTCCTAGGTGTGAGGCACAACTCCCTCAGACCTTAGTTCAGATCCGTGCTAGCCACAGTCAGCAGCAGCTCGTACATAACAATCAGCCTGGTTCAAACATCATCCAAGATATTTTTCTTCTTTTCCAGTGTCAGCAGAGATAAACAGCTTGAATAAGGGCATCAGTTACAGTAAGGGAAAGGCAGTCTTGTGAGGAAGCTAAACCAAATTAAAAGAGACCTAATTTCCCACAACCACTGAGGGTACCCGTACGTTCAATGCAGAAAGTTACCTACAGCATTGAGGAGAACTTACTCCATCAAAACCTACCACTGGAGGCAGCAGCTGAGAAAACGTTTCAGTTTTTTGCTGAGATGAAAGTCCTCATGCTTGGTATTTTTATCTGGGTTTACCAGTTTCTTTTACTTAAAAGCAAAAAGCATGCAGCCATGAGGCAGTTGTAGGCTGCCAATACACCTGTTCCAGGAGAAGGCAGCTCTCAGCTCAACTGGTATTAATGAAAATTAAGTAGTCTCTTAATACTTTACTCCCAAAAGCTTCTCGCCTGAAACAAACCCACCAATATACACATTACACTCTTCCAAATAAATTAAAGAGAAACCCAGTAATCACAAACAGCTCTAGTAGCAGACACCTTGATGTGGTTCCTTTTTGAAAACACAGCACCTACATACAGCCAAGACACACAGTGACACCCTGGGCTGAGCTTAAATAGAGCCCTGGGCCCCAGGGGCAGGGTGTGGGAGAGCACTCAGGTGAGGCTGGTCAGGGCATTAAGGCTTGTTGGTGCCCTCAGGAACCAGGCAATTTCTTCTACTCCTTTTAGCTGCCAGTCATACTTTATATCACCTTCTTTAGGTTCCGGAGAAAGATGCATGTATGTCCCACATACGCACACACAGAATAATCCCCCAGAGCACTTTCTCCAGCTCTGCCTACCACTGAAATTGGCTAATACACCTACACTCTCTCCTGTAGGAAAGCCTTCACTATCTTGCTCAGTAAGTGACTTCATCCAAATAATTGGAGGTTTCTGCCATATAATAAAGTGAGGTGGTTTGTACCATTGGTTTGGGATAAAAATAATATGGTACAAATCGCTTTTTTTACTGGAGCTTCCACCAGAACTATCACCCCTTGATAAAAATATGTTTCTTGCTGTCCATAGGTCACAGTAGAAGACAGGTAATAAAGCATTCAGTCTGGAGGTGTGATAGGATACACCCACCTCGTGCCTTGCAGGGATGGAAAGGAACTATGGACAAACATGTACACAATCCCTGCAGGCAGCAGCAGGGTGACTTCGACCAACAGATTCTAGATCACACAGATTATGTGTCTACTGAATGCACCTCTAAATGGTGTTTCCAGCTCGGCAGAAATCAGTCCTGACAGAATCCACCCCTCATATCACAAAAACAAGTGTGTTGGTTTTTATCTGCTCATATATTAAATGAATGCTGGCTTTTGCTAATTGCTACTTCAGGTGACAGATAAAGAAAACTAAAAGTTCAATGCTAGTTTGAAGTAGAGTGAATTATGCTATTTTTAGCTTTTTTTTTTTCTTAATTAGTTTAAATAATTAGCTTAACTCTTTTGTTCTAGGAAAGACATAGAAAACCCTACAAGGTGCTGTATTTTTTCCTTACTGGAGTTAAAACTGTATGATAACTCTAAGTCTTCTACAAGTTCCCACAAATATTTAATATGTGTCCTCATTTATAATCCTTAAAAATCAGTTTTAGAAGATCTTTTTTCCTGTGAGAGAACACAATCTTCGTCCAACTTGCAGAGGAAAGAGTCTCTCTTCCCAAGTGGAGCCCTTTACATTCCTGTATGCCTTGTACAAACAAAATTGCCAAGTCCTTGAAATGCCAGTGCTACTTCTTGCAATGGACTCCCTCCATATGTGCTAGAAAAAAAGCAATGAATCGCAGAGGGAAACAGAGGCTAAAGCAAATCAGCCCTTTCCCATCAAAGGCTACCATATCCAGCCTTTCAATTAGCTAATATTGATACTATAATTTTGTATGTTGGTGATTGCATGTGCAGTATATAACAGCAAACTACCGCAATCACCAACTGTTGAACAAGTGCTTCTGACTCACTAGCTACTCTTTGATCTTAAAATTGTAGTTTCCTATTAACAGTTAAGTACCATAAATGTACATTAATATAAACAAGAAAGGAGGTAAGTTTACAAAACACAAGAAAAATTAGGCCAAGGGAAAAGGCACAGCAGTGAGTAATCATGTATGTAATGGCAGTCTCCCTGTTATGCTCTTTCCTTTCCTTGCTAGCTCACTGTAAAAGTCACAGGAGTTGTTACTGCTAAGGGGAATTTGGCACTGCAACAATCCCTCAGACCCCTGAGCATTTCAGACCGCTCCCCTTCCTCAATTTCTTTGACCTCAAAGTGCTCCATAGGCACTGGACAGTCTTATCTTTCATGAGGAACTGTGCAGAGGATTTATACTGATATAGTCAGAGGGCCTGAGATGATACTCAAGACCTAATTCTCATTTTTGCTAAGATTGCCTTACATCATGATAGAGTAAGGCAGCATTAGCAGGCATCAGGTTCTCCCAGCTGGGTAGCTGCCTGTTTTTTATCTGGCTAAGAATGCAGTGGTGATGAGGGGAACACCAAGAGAGAAACCAGAGTCAGATAGTAGCAGAGATAATCAATCTTAAACAAAGCTAAGTTGTACATTATCTGCATGTTCATTAATTACTTTGTTGTTACTGTGCTCAGATGTCACAATGGCACCACACCATGTAGTAGTATATGGTCCATTTAGTGTTATAATGTGCCTTTTAATATATCAGCACATAGAAATTGAAAGGCTGTTTTCCTTTCTGGGTTTAAAAATACCTGTCATTGCTAAGCTCACAGCTGACTCTATTATCTAGCGTAGACAGCTGAGAATGTGAGAAGGTTCACTAAAAAGCATTTCACAAAAATTTCTAATTCTCTTCAAAGAAAGGTTAGTCCATACAAAAATGCAGAATCTGTTAAAAGATGCTCAATAAGATACATTGCATGTTCCCCAAATGTCTGTCACAGATGGCTTTCTGTCTGTAATTGTGATTTGAAAAAAATACTGATTTATGTTCCACAGAACACAAGAAAAAATACAGAAGGAAATTAGAGCCAGCCACTAGAAAGGAACAGACTCTACTAAGTAAATTGCAAAGCTGTAGGAAGAGCTCTTTTACTCAGGGTTGAAACTCTAGTCCTAACATCCAGAGAAGAGGGCTGAATGATGTGCAACATGTCAACATGTCCTTATTTAGGGACTGCTGCCTTGGACGAGCTGCCAAACAAGGGGAAAGCAATTGAACCATGACAAAAGTAGGTAAAAATGTGTAGTGGTTCGGCTCAGAAGTCACATGTATGGAAAGCCCATAAACAAGCACTGGTCCCAGCAAAACACTGCACGCCTCGTGCCTGGGTAACCCCTGCCATGGGCACTGAGAAAGAGCAGCATCCCGGGCTGCCCGCTCGAAGAATTTACTAAACCATTTCTGGTACTGCTCACTGTTCTTACAAATGCCAGTTTTCTGGGCTGTGTGCTTGGAGGTACCAAGTGACAAAGCAAGATGTGTTCTCACGGACATGCCCTAACAGAGACTCTGCAGAGGACGCTCTTCTTGGCAGACCACACTTATTCCCATCGCTCCCAAAATGTGCTGCAAAGGTGGCGTGTTCTGCAACAGATCTAAGGAAGCTCAACTTTTTTAAAGACTTAAATCCACACAGTTTTCTGAAAAATTCCCATCATCCTGGGAGACTCAGTAGACTGCAACAGAAAGTTTACTCTCCTATATTCTTCAGACATACAGGGGCTATATGACCTTTTGTATGGGCCCCTTTTCTGTGCCCTGAACACTGTCTCAGCATGTGCAGCAACACAAACCTAATGGAATATATGGCCATGTGAGAATAGGCTCCAGCAGCATCTTTGCACTGAAATGAAGAGTTCAGATTCTTATCACAAGACTCCTTTCTGAATTTCACCACTGAAACTGATTTAAAATCCTTGTTATGGAAGCACTCTCCTCCACGTGAATTTTACAAAGTTGCAGCTAAGTTTGACAGAACATTCTGCCTTTACATGTTTGGGGCCTCCTGTCTGCAACAACTGAAGTCAGCAGCAGTCAGTCAGAGCCTGCTCTGTATATCCAGAACATGGTTACCAGTTATGCTCTGAAAATAAGCAATTTACTCACACCTCCAGATGCTTGTGGACAAATGGATCACTACAGGCCTTACCTGCTGATTCTTGTGAACTGTTTCATAAAGTAGAGCTTTGATAGCTTGGAATAAATAAAGAAAACTGTCTCCTAGTTTTTATAATTTTTTTTTTCATTGGAAAATGAGAATTTATCAAACTGCTACTAAGGTTGAATCCTACCACTATTATGGAACTGGAACCGACATCTGCAAAAGGAGGTCTAGTTTTACTGCATTCAGTTAACTGATATATATAACTCACACATCTATAAAATAGGCTACTCAGCTGGAAAACCAATGTATCTTCAGCTTGTGACATTTTAGTATATACAGATTTTCTTAAATCATTATTTGTTGTTGTGGTCAGAACTGCTAAACAGCGTAATCCACCAACTCAGTCTGTAAGGACAAAATAAGTGGTTGTCATTCAGCACTCCATCAACACCCCCTCTACCAGATGCCTTCTCAATCTTCTCTTTGTCATCCAAACTCAGCTGCAATACTTATCCCGAATGCCATTTTCCCGAATAAATCCCAATAATGTGGGATATACAGTATAGATTTTCAGTTAGCTGGGAGCTCTGTGGCCGTTGAGAACTCGATGTGTGCACTGAAGTCAGGTACAGGAGTTCCAGGGGACTCCTGTGGGGCTGCAGCTTTGGAGAGCGGGGTCACATCTCCACTGCAGGATTTGCATCAGTGAGATCACTGGGTGCTTAAAGGGGACCTGCACAGCCATTTATAAATTAAGATGTTAATGTCAGGTGAATTAAGATTACACCACTGGGTTAAATGCTGATTTCCTCGATTATTTTCCTGGAGTCTAGTTTTAAGGACACAGATTCGTGGAATGTGACATCAGGTGGAAGATCCATAATTTATATAAATTATGAACTAGACTGATGATGCATACATCAAACAAGTAAAGACTGTGCTAGGAAAGAAAATAAGCTTCCAGATTGGGCACAATGTTAGTATGCATTTTTGGATCCTGCAAGGCACCACATAGAACAGTACATAAATTTATAAATAAAATCAAATGCTTGAAAGAATTTTGATACAGCCACTCAATCATAAAGAGAATTATTTAGAGCTATTCACTGCTGCTAGACAATATACTTTTCATAAATTTTTAAGTGTAGTCAGTATCTCACTATCTGTAAAGCTGCATTGCTTTCAGCTCCTTAGAACTGTTACAATTTTTAATAAATTAAGCTCCTATTTTCCAGACTCCTATTTACTTTAGGGTAAATGTTTACCAAAAATTTAGCCAAGAAAGATATAGCCTTTATATGTACATATAAGTTTATATAAGACTGTGAAAAAAGAAGTAGTTTGTTGTGTTCAAAGACTTTAAGTGCCACTTGTGTCCCCTGCTCTGGAGCAGCAGTGCACTTGGCAGGGAGATATTGTGCTAAGAGCTCTGTGTTGGGAATGCGACTTTTGCCAAATATAGGAAAATGTATCCTAATTTGGCCAAGTCATAAACGGTAACAAGCCATGCCTTGCAAGTACCCCTATGTCCTGCTGTACCTGCTGAATACATGCAGCTACATTCTCTGATTATGCCAGTAGAAATGCTCATATTCAGGGTAAAGCATGACTTTATCTGCAAATTTTCTTCTGGACTTTTCTCAGGTCTTCCTAGGCTGTCTGGGTCTGGAATCAGTGAAAGAAGGCTTTTCTCTGGTGCTGTCTGCACTTCCTGCTGGCCTTAGAGCTTGTGGGAGAGAAAAGTGTCTGATTTCCACACAGAACCAGAAAGGGTTGAACTTTAGTGGGAGAGAACAGAGGGTAGACTTCAACCGAGGCAACAAACTGACACTCAGCATGGAGGAGGAATAAAGGGACATCTGATGAGCAGCTGTGTTCCCTGAGAACCATCATGTCTGGGAAGGCAAAAAAAATATAAAGGAGTGAGGAGGTAATCACTACATTGGAATGGGCAACAGGAGAGTAACCAGAAAGGGAGATGGGTCACCTTGAGTCCACAACTTCAGAAAAAGGTCAAGATCCGTGTAGGTAACTAGAAAAGGCTGAACAAAAAGTTTGGTGACAAAGAGTCCAGCAGCAAGGCTTCGATTCCACCGAGGTGCCTGAGCCGCTCAGCTCCTGCTCTGGGGTCTTAGAGACGCTTGTCTGGGGTGAAACTCTCAGTGTCGAGACTGAGAAACCTGGGACGAGGAAGCTGCAAATGCCTCATGACAGGCCTTGTGGTTGGGAACGGGACTGAGGCAGAAGACCTGAGAAGGAGATCTGGAAGACAGGAGTGTATCTCCTGAGAAACACCATGTCCAGTCCGGGACTGTGCTGAAAACTAACACTGGACTCACGGAATAGGTTAAGGAGGCAGGTATGGGAAGAGACACTGTGCGACTGTGCAGTTTAAAGTGGTATCGAAATATACCAGAGCACAAATCGTGTTTGCACTGACACTGATTTCAAGCACACCCCGATTAGGGAGTCCTTGCTAGGAGCGGCTCCAGATGCGGGGCATTTGGCATCCCAGAGGAGCACAACTACGGTAGACACCCCCGTCCCTGAAAAGTACCCACGTACCTAGGCACGGCCACCGGCCCCTCAGAGAGGAGCCACGGATGGACCTGGGCTGGGGCTCCGTCACTCTCGCTCCGAGGCGCCGCTTCCCTCGGGAGCAGCAAGCGGACGGGCGGGACGTGCCGCTGGGGATGGCGCCGGCGGGACAGACACGGGCTGCCACCGACCCCGCTTATGCCCAGGCGGAGATATCCCCACCGGCACTTCCAGGCCTCCGCGGGAGCCGCCGCCGCTGCTCGGAGAAGGGGCCGCCTCGCAAACTCTGCCCGGGGCGCTTCCCCGAGTCCCGGCCGGGGGCAGCCGCTCACCTCCGACACGAAACGCATCACTCGCAATTAGCGGTTTGATGTGATACGGGAGCGCATGGTTTGCATTACGGAAGAAATGACCTGATAATCGCCCGGCAGCAGCGTGCAGATGTGCTAAGTGGCTCCGGTCCCGCTCCCCGTCCCGCTCCCCGGTGGCATCTCTCGCTCCCCGGCGCGTTCGCTGCTCTCCTGCGCACAGCAGCGGCTCGGTGGTCCCGGGCTGGCCACCGCAGGGCACCTTAGAGCGCGGAGATTGGAGAGATAAACATTGCTTTTGATCAAGGAGCTCTGAAAAGCACTAAAATACGTCAAATGCTTTCTGGTAACTGCCTGAAATGTAAAATTCGAGGACCTGAAATTTGGAAAGAGAAGAAGACATAGTGTTAGCGAGGGGACAAGGTCCCAAGTGAAAGGGGTGTGAATGTCCTGAAGTCCCCGGCAAACCAGCGCTGCTGTGGCCGCCCCGCAGCCCCGCTGCCCCCGGGCCCACGCTCCGTCCCTGTCCCGCCGCAGCGACGGCTCGGGCTCACCGGGGCACTGCGAAGTGTCCTCAGGGGACGGGGGTGAACGGCGAGGCTGTGGCTGCCCTCAAACATTACCTTAGAGCCGTCGCAATCGCTTCTGTAACCTGTCCCCATCCACTTATTTGCCAGGTCTTTGTGAATAACAGACTATAATTTCTTAATAAACGCATTTAATATGAATCACCAAGCAGGCGTGTTTCGTTTAAGCAGTTACTAGAGGACAATATCAAACTCGCTTGCAATATGAAACCTAAAAGAGCTGAAGGCTCCAGAGAGCCGAGGTTGGTTGCTTTTGCTTTCAGGCTGGCCAGCAGAGCGCAGTGGATGCAGCTGCTGGGGCTGTGGTGCTCTCCGAAGGTGCCCGCTCGCAGAGGGGTAACTGCTGTGGCTCTGCGTGCACACACGTGAGTAAGAAACCTCTCGGCATCAGCTTGTATGTTGTCTCCGCGACATAGTAAAATTATTTATGCTGGGGTAGTGAGAGTTGACAACCCATCTTACGTGTTTTACCGTGACTTTAAATGAGTCAAGGACGTTTTAAGTCTAGGGAAGGTGGTTGACAGATTTTCTTAGTTAAAACATTGCAGCATTTCCCATTAGCGTTATCTCCTGGAAACAGCTTAAAAAGCACTACACAGCAGCTATTTAACTGACTATCGTTTTATAGAAGTTCTATTTCCCTTGGCAAATCCATCACATTTAGCAAGAGAACCCATGACAGAAAGTCTGTTTCCTTCCAGCTTTCAGAAAGAAAGAAAGAAAAAAAAAAA
>VZRQ01000333.1:3352801-3400667 GCA_013397975.1 Machaerirhynchus nigripectus
CCCTTCCTCCCTTCCCGTTACTCAAGGTTTTTGCCTTGATTGATTTGTCCTACGTGATACACGGCCTCTAACTCCTTGTTCCACTTTGTTTATTCAACAGGTTGTAATGAGAATGAGGCAGATCACCTGGACAGAGACCAGCAGCCTTATCCCCCATCCCAGAAAACAAAGCGCATGCGTACCTCCTTCAAACACCACCAGCTTCGTACCATGAAGTCCTACTTCGCTATCAACCACAACCCAGATGCCAAGGACCTCAAGCAGCTTGCCCAGAAAACAGGCCTGACCAAGAGAGTTCTGCAGGTAAGAAGCCACATCACAGGCTTGACAGAATTTTCCCCTGCTAGTCAATAGCCTTTCCCTTATGTGTAACAATAGCAATATACATAGAAAAGTACTTTTGCTGGGTGTGTCCCTAGTGGGTGTGCAGAGGGGTATTGTATTATGTGGCAGGAGTGCCAAATGTGTGCCTTACTGCCCCAAGGCAGCCAAACACCAAACTGTGGTTCATGATTAGCTGCATCCTCAACACGAGTAAAGTGTCTTCAGAGTCTACCCACCCAGTAGATATCCTGGGGTCGGTGGTCTCTCTGCGGTGACTGCACTAAGGATAGAGGTGGCAAATCTACTGATTTTATGGTGAAGCCTTTGGGCTCCCCTGAAGGAGTTAATGTGGCCCCTCAGTAAGGAGATCCCCGATGTGTTTGAAGCAAGCTTTGACCAAAATGATCCTCCAGGACCAGCTGGCTCCCTCTCTGAACGCTTGTTAGACAACTGTTTTCCTTAAGGGCCTACATAGTCAAAAGGCACTTCCCTGTGAAGGACAGCCTAGCAAATTATGTTAAAAATCCCTATATGGTGTGTGATAGCTCAGTGAAGTTAAAATGAGGTGTGTATTACATGCAGAGTGCCAAAGATGGCAGCGAGTGAGGTAGAAAGAGAATCTATTAGCAGCAATTCCTTGTCCATGTTACATGTCACCTAAAACACCGCCAGTGAACCTCACAGAACAGAAAGCCTAGATGACCCATATCAACAATCTGTATGACAGGGATGGTGTAATTACCCCTCCTTCCTCTTCAGCCTTTTCAAATAATCAAGGCAAACTTTCAGCCTTGGCAAAAATCTGCTCACTCACCCTTTGCCTCAATCTTGATGTGTTTTGACCCCAAAGCTACCCAACCCCAGAAACACTACATGACCAAGAAAGTTACTTTCCTCGGGGTAAGTGAGCGAGCAGAGTTTTCTTGAGGCTGCTCTCTGAGGGCTTTAAGCACCTGTAGCACTGGGCCTGTACACAGAGTGTCAGTACCACCAGTAGCAAGAAAAACTATAGAATGACTTAGGTGATGTGCCACACAAAATCAAACATCAAAAATGACTTTAAAAAAGCAAGAACAAAGACAAAAAATAAGCAAAGCAAAACAAGCATCGGTAAAGAAATCCATTGGGATTGGTTTGCAGGTTTGGTTTCAAAACGCAAGAGCCAAATTCAGAAGGAACCTTTTGCGGCAGGAGAATGGGGGTGTCGATAAAGCTGACGGCACCTCGCTCCCGGCACCGCCCTCAGCAGACAGCGGCGCACTCACTCCACCCGGCACTGCGACCACTTTAACAGACCTGACCAATCCCACTATCACTGTAGTGACATCAGTGACCTCTAACTTGGACAGCCACGAATCCGGGAGCCCCTCACAAACTACCTTAACGAACCTTTTCTAACATTTCACTTTTTTTTTTTTGAATTCTTACTCTTCATTATTATTATTATTATAATTATTATAATTATTATTATTATTTGCAAGCCTTTTTTTTTAAAAAAAGAAAACAACAAACAAACCCACAAAATATTTTGGAAAATAAACAGCTCAATGTGTAGCATCTGCAGCCACCTGGCAAATGAGTTTGAAGTAATATGTTGCTATAATAAATGAACATTTTTTGTTGTTAAATTGTACTCAAATTCTTTAAATTTATCAAATGACTGAAAAGAAGGTTATGAATCATTCTAATAAGTGCCTCTTAAAATTGTATGTTACTTATTTCCAGAACCTTGAAAAAAATTGATTGTTAAACTGCCCTCCACCAAAAAAAAGAAGATTCTATTCCTCCTTGATAACCAGATAAAACCCATTTTAATTACAGCCAAAAGAATGCTGCTTCAGGATTGTACGTTTACTTACACAGCATTTTAAGAACCCCAAATTTAATTTTATTTTTATAATGCATCCAAAAGTTTTGTATGATTTATTTTTTAAATGTTGAAAAATACATACAAAAGGAATTAAACTAATCCCGGAAACAGACAGACTGGAAGTACCAGTGCTCTTTTCTTAATGCATTAGTCACAAGCCTGCTCCTCCCTGAGCACTGGGGAGTCTCACTGGGATACCTAAACGCTCCTCTGCCAGTTCTTCACCCAGCTGGGATGTCCTTGGCCACCACTGAAAGCCATGCCTGGATGGAGGACTTGGAGAGACACCCAGTGATGAGAGCACGTGTGGGTGAGGATGGCAGGACCAGGCCGTTGGTCTCCTAATTTGTGCCAGGCACATTGAGGAAGCAAGATCTGGGAAAAACCCTCGAGTGAGCTCACTCCTATAAGGATGTCATTCAAGTAGTAATAGCAAAGTAACAATACAAGTGGAGAGTCTTACCGATCTGAAATGTTGCCTAGGGAGGGTTTTAATTTCTGTCTGTCAAGCAGCTCTGAAGTTTTGGAATTAAAAAAGATAATGGCTTCAATGCCATACCTTTAAAGCAAACAGGAGGTTGCCCAGTTACTTTAGTGAGCACAAAAATAATTTTCAAGGTGTATGCATGTGTACTATTCAGATGAACTTTTGATAAATTCTACTTTTTTTTTTTTCCAGGGAAAATGGAAATAAGCAAAATATAATTTATTAAGATGTTTAAGGAAAAAAATTTCAGTACAATTTATTCATACTATTTTGAATTTACTTTAGATGTTTCCTGAGATTGTATCAGACACTTTGTTTAACACAGGAACTTAAAATCTTTAGTTCATTAATATCTCTAACATATACTTTAACTTTTTAAACTTTGTATAAAAGAAAAAAATGTTAGCAAAAATCATACCAAACCAGGAATTGGCAGTGAATAACTTCAAAGCCGATAAACTCAGAAGCCTTGTGGATGCTGATCTGAATACATTTTTTAGTTTACAATAGTGATCTTTCTTTTTTTAGTTTTATTTAAGCTAAAAGTCTGAATGGTCTGGGCAGTGGTGAATGTTCATTTGTATCCTTTTATTGTAGTTGAACACCAATTAGATTGTGGAGAGTCTCAGAAACAAAAACGAACAAAAACCAGTCAAGATCTATGTCTTGCTTTTAGTGGATTGTTAAGAATAACTTTGCACATATACCCCACTTTTTAGACACCATCAAATCTCTTTTTGGTGGTCAAAGTGGCTATTTAATATATTTTAAAGGTGTCCTTTTTGGCTGTATAAATGTGTGGTTACATATTGACAGTTCACTGCCCACATTAAAGTGCATTATTGTAATTTTTGCTCAGGGTTTTTAGAAAATTAGCACAGAAAAGTAGCTTATTTTTAAAAAAGATGACGGAAGAGATGTTAACACTGTAATAGAAGAAAGGTGTGTTTGCCATTATATATTTAGCAAGTATGGTTATCATCTTCTACGGATATTGAATCTTGACTTTTCCTATTTCTATTACCTTATGGGCATTTACCACTAACCAGACCAAAAGACCTTGGTAAGGCTGAGATCTTTATTAATACACTTTTACAGGTAAAAATATTGATACTTATAAATTTTGTTCTTTGACAGAACACTATATGGTACTAGAGATCTACTTTATTAAGTAGACTAATTAAAACTCAGTTCTACTATGTGCCTTATGATATACCTTGGGAGTAAGTTTGTGAAAAATCAGGATATATGTGTTGTTTGTTAAATTAACTGTTTTAAGCCCTTTTGACACCTCACTAGTTTTGTACTGTTTTACCTCTTATTTCTGAAACTCTTTTTATGGTGTATCCTGTTAGAGGGGACAAACATGTCATAGAAAGCAGTTGTGCACTCTTTCAGATATAGTTGATAAATCCAATAATCTTATATATTGAGCTTCGTGTTTATAGTACAGTAAGTGGTCTAGCAAAATTGTCCATGTTTCTTTGTTTATTGATAAATGCATTGTATAGAAACTATTTCCCCTAAATATTTATGGACCAAACAATTGTGATATATCCTATTAAATTTGTGTGAATAAACCATTTTGAATCTAAAGAGTTTTATTTCCCATCAGTTTTTTGTTGGGTTTTTTTTTTTTGGTTTGGGTTTTTCTTTTTTTTTGTTTCTTTTTTAAAATCTAAGGTCTACATGTACCCGTGTGTCTCTTTGCTTTTACGGTACCTATGAACAATTGGTATTAAACACAGAAACACGGCCTTTTAAATATTTTAAAGTACAGTTCCTTCTTAGGTTTTCAATTTCTTCATATTCAATGTATATGCTACTGCTGGTGCAATTTAGATTTTAGCCTTTTAACCTCCTTTTTTGAACATGCGAAGTAATGCCCCACTGATTTGATACTGAAACCCTGTCTTAGCCCTCTAAAAAAGCCAGAAAACTAGGAGCTAAAGTAATTGCATGACAAATATAACCTAAATAGTATGGTGAAATGAATCCAGATTTAATGCTAGGTATATTGAGCACAAAATAGAATTGCAGACCCCGAAAAGCCAGGTTGCTCTGTAGTTTAATAAATTGTCACTATGATTTCTTTCAGGGAGAACAAATCATGGGGCATTACAGCCAAACATCCCGACGTTTGAAAATTCCCTAAAGTATTAAAAGAAGGGGAAAAGTTTGATCGGAAATCCACTGCAGTGAAGACAAAGACAATATTAGGTTATGATAATCATACATTTAAAAATCTATTGAGCCAAAAAATAAAAATAAAAGACTTGATGTCATTTCCTGAATGTTAACAAAACATATGTTATTTTATGGTGTCTAATTAACAGAACTGAAGGCTTCAACAATTTGTGTGGTATCAAAAACAAATTTAGAGAAACTATGTATAAAACCAGAGCAACCTGGCAGCAATCTACCCAGCCCATATTCGAAGAAACCTTTTCTTTTTTTTAAAAAAAACCACATTTGTCAAGCACAAGTACTTGTAAAATAAAATCTGAGTGCATTCATTCCACTTGCTTGCTAATGTGTGCTAGTCATATCTGTTAAATGGATTTTTGTAAATTCAAGAACTTTTCACTCATCCGAGATCATAGGAATCAAAACCCAGTAACTTTAGTACTATTGTTTCCGAATTAATTTTTTTTTAAATGAGACAACTCTGCATGCACTTTTCCATCTGTCACATATAGTGTACATTTCTGTATGATGAATTTCTCTTTGATGTTTCTTGTATAATACCTTTCATTAATAAACATTTTATTTGATGCAAACATAGTTAACTTTATGTAAACACATAGCTAATTGTTCCAAATAATTTAAACTTTTCTTTTGAAAGGAAGCAGTACAGTGCAGTTCCAATATGCTATATATATATCTAAAATCAACAAGAATGAGGCAGCAATACTATTGCACAGTGTAAAATTATTTCCTTTGGTGTTAATTTTTAAATTTTTTAACTTCTTGTATAGAACTGACATGTTTTAAAAAGAAATTCCCATCAGCATCGACAATAAAACAGTCCCCAAATTCTTCATCAATAGAAGAAAACATGAGCAGTACAGTGTGTAAAATCCTCAGTGACTTTAGGGTACAAGGATATAATTTGTGGGTCCCTGAGCTGTTTACATGGTCACTATGCAATGAGCAAGTTTGCTACATAAAGATGGTCCTAAGATTCCCAGTCCAAATCCCAGATGATTTTTACAAGCCAACAAGCAAGTGTAACAATAACCAATTCTTAGTAATGAGGTTTTGTAACTGTTAAGCAACTATCTGCAGAAAGATTTTTTAAAAATATATTCCTATTTAGCTGTATAGCCAAAGCATATGTTAAACAAATTAACATATAAAAGACTTGCCAGAAAATCTTTCATTAAGATGACATTTTTATGATATACTAATGAACCCTATGTAAACAATGTAACTTTTATGAATGATGGACATTAAATATTTCACTTACGTGTATCCTCAGCATTTTGCATGTTTTCTTAAACTTTTCCAGTTTCAGAACTCTAAAAAGAAAACCATACAATTATTAACAACATAACACAAAGTTATGTACAGGTTACTGCAGCAATCTCTGGAAACCGGTAACTAAGAGTGTTCTAATGGCAATAAAAAGGTATCATTTATTGGTGGTAATTATGGGAAGCATTGTTTAAACAACAGTTTTATAGTATGTTGTAAAGTTCTATTGAAAAAGGTTAGCATGGTGCACTTAATTCAAATCAGCTTGATCAGAAATTTAAGTATATTGTGAAATTCTTAAGCTGAGCCTTAAGAGTATTTATTACTGCAAAAAGTAAGTAAGTGTAGGAAAGCAATTATTCCTGTCGCAGCCACAATGTGGTTTCCTTCCATTGTCCTTAGGAAAATATTACAACCATTAATTATTCCAATCAGTAAAGAACTTGGTGGTGCTTAGGACCAAGAAAAAAACCTATGTACTATAATTTTTCTTTTTTAAATCACTGCCTTCTTCGATAAGTTGGATTTCTTCTCCCCCTGATTCAATACTTAACAGAGATATTTCTAGTCTAGATACCTGTCCATGTGCTGCATTTTTCATCTCATTTAAATTAGAAAAATAAATTAATTAAATAATCCTGGTGAAATACTGGAAAAAATCTAAAATAAAACCAGGACAATTTTTTTTCTCTTTGTCTGATTGAGACATTAAGGTTTGATTTTTCTTAACAACACTTAACTTTGTCTGGCGACAGTCCTGCACACAGTGCTCTGACTGACCCGACAAGTGGCATTAGACAATCCAAATTTTTTCAGAGATACAGAAACATCTCCTGCATTAAGAAAGCAAACATGCTGAAAGGGCAGCATTATCTGAGAAAGAAAAAAAGGAAATATTTCAGACAAGGCTTGAGAGAACACAAGACAAAGGTAGGTTTTCAGTATTGTCGTGAGTGAGAAATGTCTTGGGGGTTTTTTTGTGGATACATATCCATGTCTAGACACAACATTTCGTTGCTGTCCTGGTCTTGAAAAAGAAGTCAAATTGTGCAGTCCTAGAACATCTCAGTCAGAATTATTCACCAGAGAAATGGCTCGCAGGACCGGGTCAAGTGGCAGAAGGATGACACCGCCAGCCCACTGCAATTGGTGAAATATTCTCTCTCTTGTTCCATGGGCTTTGAGCCAGGAGCTGAATGAACATGGAGATTAATTTACACTTTTGTCTCTAAAGAAAGCACAACCTTCAGAATGAGACAGAATATATGGGACAGCAATGCTGCACTGTGCTTTGGACTTCATCCTTCAGAGCTGCTAATCCAAGCACCTGGCACATGTATTAAATTGACTTCAAAATATTTCTTCCTTCTTCAGCCAAATGCAGGACACAAATTATACTATTGGAATTTCCAGAAGCTACTGTAGTGTCAGAGACTTTATTCAGTTATTCTGCAATGTTGAACAATTCTTTTGCGCTTCTCACTTGACACAGACTTATCTCGACACATACCTATACACATATCCTTGTCTTGCCTTCAGATAACCAGTACTTTCATATTTATTTAAGTCACTCAAACCTACAGGAAGCAACTCTCTGTGCTTCCACGTTCTAGCAAAGGCAGTTGTCATAATTTTTGTTCTGATACTCCTTTACCGTAAAACATTTTTCTGCAGTAGGTTTTATGTTAGAAGTTTGTACATTTGTATGGTTTATTTTTTCCTTTCATAGCTTTGGACAAAACCAACCCAACTGTAGTGCTTGATGCATCTAAGTGTACAGATTATTTCGCCAGCTTTTCTTGCAATATCCAGAAAAAAAAATCTATGGTAATCACTGAATTTCTGGCTTGCATGTTACTGTAAGGTGTTCCCCTCTGCAGACTAATTTTATCACAACAAACAATATAAAATACAGACAATTCTAATTTTAACGAATATGATTAATATTAGAAATGATAGCATTTTTCAGCTGTACTAATTTCTGGCTCAAGTGTGCTTCTGTTTTTGGAAATGGGATTGCAAAAAAGCATCCTTTGAAATTTCTGGTATTTGTTACTGCTAGCAATAGAAGGCTAGACTGAAGAGCAGCTCTAGCTGGACAAAAACCAGTGTTATTTTCCAGTTTGGTCTCTTTTCAAATTTGGCTTTAACAGAGAATAAAAATACTGTTAATAACTATTTTACTGCAAGATAATAAAAGTTATATATGCTTCCCTTTTTCACCTCAGTTGCACTCTTCAGTATAGATTTCTGAGGCTGAACAGATATATAGCATTTTGAATCTGTGAGAATGCTGCCTATAGCAAGTAAATAATAAGGGAAAGAACAAGCTAAGAAATAGTTATCAAGTTGCAAATACAGGCAGTCCCTGGAAGAGATGTTGTTTTTTTTTTTTATTTAACATCCTACGATTCTCATTTCACCATTTTTTTGAGGAATTTGGACCTACCATAGAGTAAATGATCAAGTAGCTTGCTTTGCCATATGCACCTTGAACCCAGAACTGAGATGCAATAAAGAACAACCTGTACCAAAAATTTTTCAGGAGTTATTATCTAGCAAAATAAAAAAATGTTGCCCAATGTCCTAAAATCAGTAAAATGAAATGCAACCTCAGGAAAGCTGAAAGCACTGATTGCTACTATATCTTAGACAGAGAGATGTGCAGGCTCATGACTTCTGTTTAATTCATGGATGAAAATTACCTTTACCAAACAAATACATATCCCATCACAACACAGAGCCATGCATGTAATGTCAGTAGGGACAGCTGAGATCAGTTTAGAAAGTAACCAACTTGGCAGCTTAGAGGTGAGTATTTTTATCTGCCAGGAAACTTGTTACTGCTCGGGCTGCAGCCACAAGTGTAAGACAATGACTCTCATTTTCTTTTCTGGCTGTCCAGCAGAACATCTTTTACTTTATAAGAAAGAGTGGGCTACAGAAAAGGAAGTTAAATGGACACTGAAAAATATATTAAGGGGATTGTGTGCCTTTCATGTGCTTGCTAGCATAGCTGATATAAAATACTGCGGCTTTGAGGCTCTGTCAGTCAGTCTCACAGACTGATATTACTGCTTTCTTTCTGCTTTATAATTTGAAGGTGCCTTGCTTCTTATATATGAAGCTATATAGACAAGCTGTAACTACATTAGCTGAAGTAATTACCTACTCCATTTTGTCAAACATTTCATAATAATCAAACCCTTGGATGGATATTGGATTTTTTGTGAATCTGGCTGGAGTAAATTAAGAAGTTAGTTCATTATGATCTATTAGAAATAGTTTATCTGTCCAGAGCTGTTTTATACTTACAATAATGTTAGAATTCACTGGAATGAATCAATTTCTTCTCTTTTTAACCCATAACAGAGCACTAACATGACAGCAACTATATAGTAATATGTGGTTCAAAACATTAATTTTAACCACTTACATTGTTGTGGATGGATTAAAATCAAGAAGCTCTTTAATGGTATTAAAAGACTATATGGTTTGTAGTGCTCAGACCTTTTTAAAATAACATCCAGAATCTGAGATCTTTTTATCCCCTTGTACTATAACACGAACAAATTAAAACTGGTGAGCTTAAAAGCATGTTTGTGTTCTTGAACCTATTCAAACTGCCGAAATTAATCATATTTCTAACATGGACTGCTGAATTCTGGTGAAATCTGGAGCTTTTTGATTAAATTTTCTTGATTTCTTTATCTGGATCTGCTGAAACTGAAAATCAGTCTTATAATAGCCTGTTGGACTTTCCGGTCTTTAGAAAAACTAAAAAATGAAGTCATGAATAGCATCAGTGAAGAAACAATTTTACAGAATTAAGAGTTTTAAAAGGTGTGGGCTTTTTTTCTTTATTTCCTAAGAAAAGTAACAGGGAAACCCATTTTTTGGGATCAGACACTCTAATAACTAGTTTCCAAAGGCCTCTCTTGAGTGTCTCTGAAGAACTTTGCCAGTAAATTAAATAACACTTCATTACAAAAACCTCTTACTTGGAGTAAGCTGAATCCTCTGAATCCTCCAAATCATTTTACTCTTTTTTTTCCTTCAGTGCTTTTGACCACCCGTGTTTCCTCTGTCCCATTCCTGCCCGTGTGAAGCCAGTCCAGCAGGATTGCTCTGGCAGCCTTATCAGCGCTGCCTGCGCTGGGGATGAGATCCTGCCCCGGCTATCAGTCCTAGGGCTGAGCACACCCGGCTGCTCTCCTTAAGCAACTTTTATCCCTTTTATTAATGCGTGGCCTGCATGGTGTGTGTGGCAGGAGCCCTGCTGGGCTGAGGGCACTCAGCCCCTGACCAGCCCCACCCGAGCCCTCAGCTCTGCTGTGCTTCCCTTGCCTCCAGCCCTGCTTCCACGGGGAATGCCGCAGGGCCCGCCTCTGTCCCGGGCTGCCACGGACCCTCAGGCCCAGCTGGCTTTCGGTAAGAAAGGAGTACCTCGTGATTCGGTCAGAGACTGCTTTTTGAATGATGCAATGGTCTGGATTGAAAGGAATGTTAAAGTTCAGCCCCTTCCTATCCCCCAGCCGTGGGCAGGGACATCTTCCACTAGACCTGGTTGTTCAAGGCCTGTCCAGCCCGGCCTTCATGCACCCATCCCATGAAACTCACCATAGCTCTAATGGGAAGCAAAACCCTGACAGGAAAAACTATTTTAAGCTCCTTTTTCTAGTTCCAACTTGCATCCATATGCTATGATCCTGGTAGTGAAAATGTTTATGCTTGTCTTTAACCTCCTTATCCTGTGTGACACCACTGACATGTATTTAAATGGGATTATCTGCAGTACTGGACTTAACTGGAGGTATGAAATCAAGAGTTTAGTGTATAATTTATACCAACTCTATTTCCTTCTTAAGGATTTAAAAGATTTTTAGGTATGTTAGTAGAATACCAGTGAAATACCCCTACAGCTTCTGAATGTTGCCTTGTTTGTTGTCAATTGCTTACATTTGCTTAGGAATTAGCATTAGAAGAATGGAAGCAGTCAGATTAATGGTCAAGAATACAAATGGTCAAAGGATAAAACTATTATTTGAATGTTTTGCAAATATGTCACTGCCATATATGAAATGCATTCTGCACATATGTTATTAGTTTCCTGACTGGCATGGAATGAAAAGGCCTACTTTTGGTATTTCAGGTTACAACAGATGTTATTTCTTCTGTGCTTCCAAATTATGATACTTAATATTCAGCACAACTTTAAAGTAGCTATATGAGAGGCAGAGATAGCAATAAAGCGTGCCCAGATTTTGGGATTTACTGCCAGTGTATAAATACAAGGCACCAGGGTTTTTCGTTTGTGTTTGAACCATGAAGAGGATAAGCAAGAACCAGCTTTTAGAAAGCTGTAGAAAAAAAAGCTGTTTCAAACTCAAGCAATATTTCTAGGAGTTTATTGATCCTGATTTTCTTGCTCACAGGTGAAAGTGGTTTCTTGCCCTTCCCTTTAGGTAAAAAAGATTTAGGCAACCCAAAGCCTGAGGAGGAAAGGGAAACGGAGTCCCACAATGCCTTCACAACCATGCTAGCTGTTTAAAACCCAGTTCCATTCCCCGCATGCAGTCCCACATGGCCACCTCCGTAGGATAACAGCTACCCAGAGCATAAATCCCATTGTGTGGTGACTGTCAGTTACTCTGGGTGCAGAGCGCAGCGTGATGGAACACAGGCCGGTCCCTGCATCGTTGCTCCCTGCTCCTGCTGCTGCTGATGTGTCACAGCTCAGGCTGCCATCCCCTCCCTGGCTAACAGGGACTGTGTCCTAGGCTGGGGCTTCACCTGGAGTGCTAATGGCAGTTCTGTTCAGAGAAGTATCTTTGCACGTCCTCCAGAAAGCTCTTCTCCGTCCTGAGGAGCACTGTGTGGGTAACTGACTGGTTACCAATGTCAGAAGGCAGAATACTGGTATGGGTATATGCAGTATCCTTTTGTGATGTTCTGCTTGCCCTGTGGTGCATACAGATGGAATTTAGAATGTGTGGCTCGAGTCCTCTACAGACTTAAGTCTGTCCTGAATCTAGGGTGAACTTTGGTCCCCTATTACTAAGGTTCAAAATGGGGAATAGCAGCAGTAGGCTGAACAGGTAAATATATCTCTGTGTTCTCCAGAGGGAAGTGCTATATGCTGTGTATTTAAATGCAAACAATGGCATATGATGGACTGAAAGGTTAGTGGCTCAGCTCCTTAGAAGACAGGGTTGTCCAGTGTATAAATTCTTCAGTGGTGAATGTCAGCTCACTGTGACCTTGCACGTACCTGGGCCACTCCCGTCTTCAGCTAAGTTATTACACTTGAGCAGCTTTCAAGACGAGCAGACCTGTAGGCTCCAAACTGCAGCCTCTGTGATCCTCATTCATGCGCCCTGATCTTGCACTGCACCTTGTTTGAAAGGGAAATAGGATCACAGGTGAGAATTTGCCATTACACACATGGAGCACGTGATCAGAATTAATCAATGTCATTCGTAGCTACCCTTAAGTTCAGCAGCCTGTCAAAGGGAGTGCAGCAGGCATTAACCTGGTGTTTGTCTGTTGCCCTTAACAGCAAGGAATGGTGGCTGGGGGATGTGGGCATTGCTGTGCTACTGCTGCAATACATTTATTATCATTAATATGCATTTCTCCATACTGCTAGTGAAAGTGAAATCCAGTGTAGAATAATGGGGAAAAGCGAGTCAAAATCCCTTAAAAATGCTCACCATGGTGACAAATGTAACACACACAAAATTATTATTACACTATTATATGTTTTGTTCCTTGTGAATTGGTACTGCACTGTTGTTTTCTAAGCGCCTGATTTACATGACCAGAATGTGCACGGTGTGGACTTTGCAATAAATAAGGCTGGTAGGCTGGTACACAGGTATGACCTGTGCACTCTGTCTAACAGCATCTTCTTTGCTCAGAGATGTTCTCTCAGCCCTGAGTCATGAAACACCTTTTTTTATTTTACTTTTGTCTGTAATTGTCCCACTTCAGTGAAGTTTTGCCCAAATTCACACTGGAATTATGAACAGGATCAAAGTCTGTGGTGTAATTAAACCAATCCCGCTCACAAGAATTCAATCTCTTTTCTGAAAGCTACTTCTTATATATACAAAATGAGCTTGCTTGTATGTGCTTACATCATCTGTTTCCCATTATCCATGCTTTGAGACCTATATACGAGGAAACATTAAGTAAAACATTTTTATTAGACACTTTTAAAGTACATAAGAAAATGGAGAAAGTGCTGAGCACGTAGGGCAGTAGGTTAAGCGAGCTTGCTGGATCCAAGGCAGCACTGGCACCCTTATCTCAGATGGTGTGACAGTGGGGCTGCACAATTTCAGATTTTTCCAGCAATGGCTGCAGCCAGCTCCATGGTAATAGGTTAAACTCGGACTTTGTAACCAAAGAAGACAGTTTCACTCTGGAGCCTGAACACGGCACCGTGTGGCTGTCGGCTGTTCTCTCTGAAGGTTTGCTTTCTCCACAAGTCTTTCTGAAGACACTGTTGATCGCTGTACCTACAAAATGACTGTGCAAATTTGGGCCAAGTATCCCTGCAAAAATGCTACTTCATGGTTGGTATTAAAATAGTAGTGTTGGCATGGAATTTTACTTGGACTGTTAAGGCTTATTTTCATCATAATTCTACAGTTTGGGCTTTTCGGATATAGCAAATCCTATTGTTGCTCACGTGCTTGGAGCAACCATAAGGGCATTTTGTGCTTCACAGTCCTATAAATACGGTTAGATGCAAATTTTTCTGTGCTCTATTAGGAGGAGTTCTCATTTTAAATCCCAATAGGATTTTTGGATGTAGCAAAAATACTGTAGCTTTCTGTACCCTAATTTTCAGAAATACCTGTCTTGTATTGCCGTATGAAAAATAAATCCCGTTGGCCAAAGTCTGCCTGAATTGCAAGAGACCAGAGCATAAGAAACATCATAGTGGAGCAAGCAGGTAATTAGAATGATGCACTATAATGATACTTGCTAATTAAACAATCACAGCTACAGGTGACATTAGAACTTTACCTGATTATCAGCAACAACATATTTACAATTAAGAATTATGCTTTTAAAAAGCTTTTAAAAAATGGTGAAGTTGTTTGAACAAATGTGCTGGTGCACTGGCAGCTAAGCTACTGCTCCCTGTGGTTTTGTACTTTATACATCCTCCTCTAAAATATGGCCAAAGGCCTTTCCTTACAGCTGATTAGTATCTCCAGAGTTCTCCACTCACTTAATGGCTGCCTCTGAGGAAGTGCTTGCAATGCCTCACATTTTTTTTCTCTATTCTGTTTTGGTCCAGCTGTACAGACCAAACAGCAATAACAAAACCTAAATGATCCAGGTTTGAATTAATTCTGTTTCTGAGGGTCTAATCTTGTAAAGTAGCAGATAAATTTCTGCAGAAGCCAACATTACTCAGTACTCTTTTTATCTCTTTTTATTTTTAGTTTCTTTTTCCCAAACACAGGATGGGAAATCTACTAATTTTTCAGCTAATATCTGGTCAGCATGTTATTTTATAAAAGCTGTGCATTATGATTTTAAGTCTTTCTGGGGACAAAAATAATCTGGTGTCTGTCTTCTGTTTTTAAATGAAAATTTAATAGGGAATTTGAATTTAGAGGAAAAGAGAGGTTGTATCTCTGTTAGTCTTCAGGCAGCAGCATTATACTACTACTAATTGTGGTGGCACAGGAAGGCTTTAATGGCAGTCATTTCACATAACTGAAGGAGTACAACTGAGCATACAACTACCCCTTCATTAGCACCTTTTTAATTATTTCAGTGCCTGTAGGTCAGCATATTTTGCATTTCTCCATTAGAAGTGATGGGCACACATTGCAGACAATAATCTGCGGCTTTATAAACAAATAAAAAAATTTCAGTTCTTTATCAGCGTGCTGTAAATAGGCAACACAGCACAGTTGACCACAAGAAAAACACTCCATCTCTCATTTCTTCATCCCTGAGAACTAAAGCCTCTCTGCCACTAGAGGGTGAGACAGCTACAAACCAAGCACTTAAGCTGTAGTCTTTCCTATAGAAGGTACAAATACAAGAAGTTAACATGCAGGCAGGACCTTGGTTATTTCTATTTAGGAGAGAAGGGAGCATACCATGGGCACAGCACACACTCATATACTTAAACCCAGAGCTGTGAAGAAATATGGGAAGAGTTTGTGATAATTAACAACAGTGGAACCAAACTCACTATCTAAACAATAGATTTTTGGGCCTTGGGGAGGCACAGTTATAAAACTAAGTTCTGATCTTCATACAAGTACCAAACCAAGCTGTGCTGCTTCAACAAAGAACTATTTTTGGCTTATAATGACGTCCTTTTAGTAAAAAAATTGAAAAAGTCTCCTCCCTGCCTGCTTTTGATCTGTACTATCTATACCGAAGATTCTATTTGCTTTCTTGTAGTTTTTGGCTTTTCTAGTATTTCATTCTTTTGATGACAAGGCAGCCTGATGCAGTTGCCCTGGTGTACCTTACAGAAATGCAGATGAATTGTTTTGTGTAGCTTAGTATGGCTCTGCGCCGGCAAAAAGCACTAATTCCTACTAACATGTCCAATGTTTCTTGACTAAATGTTTTACAAATAAGTCATGTTTTGATGCTTGCAGAGTCTCTTAGAAGATCGTTTTCTCTGAAGACTTCTTTAAGTCACAAAGAAAAGATGCCATTTACATTTCAATCCTAAAAAGCTACACTTAAATCAGGGATTTAACAAATCAATACACTGTTTCTTCAGGAACAATATTTCCCAATTTAAAATAAAAATCAAGTCCCACAGGGAACTGTAACATCAAGTAAATTTTTCTTTTTTGATCTTGCAAAGCTCTCTGAAGAATTCTGTCATTAAATATGTTTTGACAATGCCTGCTGCCTTGTTACTCTGTTGTTGCTTCAGCAATCTGAAGGTCCAAATTCATCTTGCCTTTTTTCCTGAAGAAAGACTTTGATATTGAGTTTGTAAAAATACTAAAGGGCATGTATGGGGTCAGAGGAAACAAAACTATGTGTCACTAAGTGGTAGTAGAAGAAGAGGAAAAGGAGAAGAAAACAGAAAGTGTCATAAACAGTTCTAAACTATTGCCTGAGAGACTTGAGTAACTTGTTCAGCTTCTGTGAAAGACAATTGTGGCAAGAATTAGAGTGAAATTTTAAGATTCTACTCTAGTTAGGGAAGGGCAGCATTAATCTTTGTTTAGGGAATTAAAGTTTTCTGCTACAGAGTGATCAGAATTTTGTTGAAAGCTTTTTGTGTTAGCAACAGCACTTTAATTTTAGGGAAATTAACATTTGAGTTTCAAGTTACGTGCAGGATTTTACATTTTCTGGCCTGAAAACTCTTCATGCCCAGACCTAGCTGTGTGCCCAGATTTTGCTCTCTGTGTACTTAAAGCACAGAATCAGTCCTTACTGAACCTTGTTGCAATAAACAGGGTTTAGGAACACCTAAGTTTCTCTTTAACATTACATGAAATCTGCTGTTTCTGTTGGTTAATGTTGGTTCTCGTATAACATTTGCGTAACTTCAGAGAAGCTGTGAATGATTTTCCCTTTATTTTTTAAATAAGGTGTTATTAGAGAAATGAATGCTTGCTGCTTTTTTGTTTTGTTTTGGGTGGTTTTGTTTGTTTGTTTGTTTTTTGAGGATTTTAACTGAAAGGAAACAAATTATGACATTCCCTTGTGCTGACATTAAAAATCCCTGGCCCCTTTCTATGGGCTCTTTTCTTTTAGTGTCCTAAATACCATAGAAGTAATAGAGCGTTTACAGTTGGAGGCAATGGTTGCTTTCTTCATTTCAGAAGAAGATATTTTGAACTCTATCAAATAATTTTAACCCTCAAGCCTATCCAGAAGCTTTCCTGGGAGGCACAAATGAAAATGCACAGAACAATCAGTTAGAATGTTGTTTTATATTCTGAATGGAAAGTGCTGAAAGCACAGTAATTTTTTTTTATTACAACACTAGCGTATTTAGCACAGTTCCTTATTCTACATTGTCTTCAGCATCTTTCTGCCTGATGATTTCTATAGGATTTGCAGCTATTCAAGCAGTTTTCAAGAATTCAACACAAACCATCTTTTTCTGGACAACAGGACACAGTTTTTATGGTTGAGAAAGCTGGAGATCTGTCCAGCTTTTATCTCCCTCCATTACAGAAATGCCACTAGATCTTAGCTACTTACTAGTTTCTAGAGGCTTAGAGCCAGACCCAGTGCCAAATTAAATTACAAAACTTATTAAATTCAACCACACTCTCTCTCAGTCTCAAAATACAGTTAGCAGAAAGGCTCTTTCAGTTGAGCCACGATTTGATTTTAAGAAAAAACTTGAGGTAAAAAGCCTGGTCCCTGTCTCAGTTTCTAAGGCATTGCTGTTATCTTTCCCTCGAATCAAAATGCCAGAGGCTGGAAAAAACATCTGTATGACACCTGAAAATGGTTTTAGGGTAGGGTTGGCACTGTTTAACTTGATTAATAGATGAACTATAATAAAACTACTAGAAAGTACTAGAAACCTCTCGGGCAGGCCATGGAGGGGCTGTCAGGCTATGGCAGAAGGTATGAGCTCCCCAAGGCCAGGCCTGACTCTGAAAACTCACCTTTTCGTTGTGGGATGGTTGGTGGAACCACGAGCTTCTGCATTTTTTGCAGCTTCCTTCAGACTAGTAACTCAATTAAAGCTGGGTTTATGTTTTCTTGTAGCACTTTTGCTGGCTGGCTAAGACACAAAACAACCACTGAAGCACCATTTTTTCTTTCATTCCATGTCCTCTACTGTGCAGAGCAGTTCCTCAGGCTCTCTTACAACAGCAGTGCTTGTTGCTTTGGTGCCACTTCAGTGCTCTGGGATTTGGGGAACTTTGCTTACCCTGTCTAAGCCCCTTCTCTTCTCTGCATATGGCTTGGCCTCCAGCTTTAGCTGATGTGACATTCCTTCCCACAGAAACATGAGTGGGAACGGCAGGTAGCAGCACAGTGCTTATCTGCTGCTAATTCCAAATGTGGATGTCAGATAAAAGCTGAAAATGCTGTTTTGCAGACAGCACCTACAGACAGGCTACACAGCAAAGAGCACTAAGCTAACAAAGAGCAGGCTACTAAGCAAAGAGCCAGAAAAAGCCCTGCCCTCCACTTTCTGAGACCTTGAAAAGAAGGGTAATTTTATTATACTTGTTTGTTCTAGAGTTTGACAGTATTTTTAGGCCTGAAGAACCCAGTGATAAACATTCAAATTCATCATTCTAACAGTTTTCAACTTTCACAGTAAATTATTTGTTTTAAAGGTTGAACATGTCACATGGTAATAGCATCTAACCAGCAGCTATGAAATGTCTAAGGAATCAGAGGAGATAGAGAAATCTCAGTGAGCAAAAGATAATGACTGGGACAGCAGGACACAAACAGTCCAAACAGACAAGATGGGGGGGAACTCCAAAAGTTTTTACTTTATATTTTTGTATCATGTTGTAACATCACAAAGATCATGCCTGTCATATAAATTTAATCTGAAACTTTTAGTTAGGTCTTGACTTGTGGAAGTGCCAGAAGGAAATAGATGGTAAGAAAATGGATCAAATTCTGAACATGTTTGTAGATGATGAACTGGAAGTTTAAAATATATTTTTACTAGTTTGGTTTTTTGTGGTACGACACTGAAGACCAACAAACAAATTTTTTTTTTGTTCTTGTTCTATTTTGTTTTTCTTTTTCCAGCCACATCCAGCTCCAGGCAGAAGAAAGGCTTAAAAAAGATAGTTTAGTAGAAGGAAAACTTCTTGAAGGAAAACCTTCCTACTATGAATCTGACACATTTATGTGCTTTTGTGGAGAAGGCGTTGTTTTAAATTAAAAAAAAAAAAATCATCCAACTATTGACTGAAATGTCTAGAAAAAATACACTTTATGCTCAAAATGTACCTACTTTATATTGTACACTAAGATGCAATGTCTTAGTAAAGTTTTTTCAAACATGCAGGTACATGTAAGGAGCTGGTTTTATATTGCACAGCACCTTGGAGAGCCATCTCTTGTGCAAGACAAACTCAAACTTGAAAATACAGCCATTGCAGACTGTCAAATTTCATTTCCATATTTTTGCTCTCTTTGGGTGGGGGAAAAACCCTAAAAGTCTTCACTACGTTGTAAGATGTTGTAATAGAAGTAGGAAGAGTATTTCTACAATGCAGACAAACAGAACAAGCCACACTAGCTTTGACACATGATTTATGTTAGTGTATGAGGCCCGTTGTTACAGAATAGATGGAGTTCTAAGGTATCTGCTCCAAGGTTACTGAAGTTCATAATTGCATGCAGCAGGACAATACTAATATACTAACTGAAATGAAATATTAAATATTGTATACCCTATAGTATTATTTGGAACTGAACGGGTTTTATAAAGTATAGCCACACTATCTGAGTGTTTTTGAGTTGCTGCAGTAAACAGATTATACCTCTCTAGGGCACTGTGGTTGAAATGTTGCTGTTCACTAATGCTGCTTGTCGTGCCATGGACAGCACTGTTCTGTCACCCTTCATTCCTTTTCCATTCAAGCTCCCTGAGAGATGATCTCCGCACTGTTGTGTCCACTGACTGTTGTGTGCACTGTGTTGAGTCCACTGACTCAGCTTACACAACTACTAATGTGCAGATCAGCTACAACATGTGCTCTTTCTTTATGCTGCACAGAGCTTGAGAATTACAAATTAAAATTCATGTCAGATCATGAGGTCTGGGATCAGTATATTCTTCTCCATAACTACAAACAACTGGGAAAACCTAAACGTAATAAGCACAAAATAGTAACTTCATTTTCATCTGTAATTCATTCAATTTGGTAACACTATTCTACCAAATACAGGCATATTCGAGTTCTGGGTTTTGGGGAAAACAGGAGCTGAAACAAATTTGTCATTAAAGTAACACTGAAAGTTTTGAAGCAGTCAACATCTGGCAAATAAAGGTGTAAAAATTAAAAGTTTTTTTTCAAAACAGTTTCATAGAAATGAAGACAAGATTTCTGTTTTGGGAGGTGGGGGAGAAGGGACTTTCAGGCCTCTGGTTAGAGAGATAAAAGTATCCTTAAGGTGTTGGTAGACTTCCCTTGCAGCAAATCTTTCAAATTAAGGAAGAGGCCCAAAATATTTAATTTAGAATATAAGAAGTGAAATACCTCAGAATTATAAGAGTATTGCTGGCAGCTTTCCACGGTGGACTACTGATGTCAAAGTGAATGATTGCGGTATCATGCCAGATTTTAGGAGTGAATGAAGCATATAACAAACAAGTGACAGATAGGAACGGTTAAGTCAGGAAAAAGAAGTAAGAAGGAGCAAACCGATACAGCATAAGAATGTATAAAAAACAAGAAAAGAAATCTTGAGGTAGTGTTAGTGGTTCTGTATTTAATAACTGTATATAAGGAGTTTGGTTCCGACTGTTTTTCTGTGTTAGGTGTCCTGGAATCCTTTTTTGGAAGGTGTAGACAGAGGTCATAGAAGTCATAGCTGAATTGAACAAAATGGGAAGGAATATTAGTAGAGCAATCACCACTTTTAACTGCTGCAAAGTGTGCCCTGAATCTGTCAGCAGGATTTCTGTTTTTGTTTTTCAGAAGAAAAAGTATAGCAAAACAGATCAAACCTAACATTCTTTGTCTGAGTCCCCATCACTCACTGGAGGAAATGACAAACTCATTTTATGTGATTTTTATGGCTATCCCTTCCCCCATTCCCTCAATTCTGTTTTATTCATTAATCGCAATTCTCAGTTTTTGTTCCAAGCTTTTTAAACTGGATTATCACCTTTTCATTCCAATATTCTCTCCTAGTTGCCTGTAGTTATCACTACCTTTTTATAAGGGTTGATTTCATAACCTTTTGATCTGCTTTAGTACTTAACTACCTATACCTTATAACACAATCATAATTATTTTTCCTTATGAAGAAACTGAGTTTTGTTTTCAAGCTCCTGAAAATTTTTAATTTAAATGTCATGAACATTCATTAAACTCTATTTATGGCCCAACTCACAAATACTCAGTGAACTGTACTACATACTAGGTATTTCCAAGTGTAAAAATTACATTTATAAAAGTTTGTATGGGGGGAGTGACTTGTACAAGGTTGTAAATAGAAATTTCAAAGACAGGGAACATTTAAATGAAGAATCCCAGTTAAGAAAAATCCAAACAAACTAATTGGGAGGCAATGTGGTTACATAAAAGATGCTATTTCTCAGCAACCACACTGGATATTTATGTTATTTGTTAAGGTAAATATTCATTCTAACTTAAATGATCCAGGCATAGTGTTGTTCAGCTTTCACTTTTCTGTTGTGTTTTAGGTCTTAACAATATTTTAGGTTAAATGTTCCCAACATTTGACAGTAAGCCTTCTCCTTGGCCTTTTCCATTATTTTCACCATGCTGCACATGACTGTATTCTGATTTGGCTTTTTTTTTTTTTTTAAAGACTGAAAAAACGACAGTTTACAGTGGTACTGAATAGATTTAAGATCTTCAATAAATCTCATGGATGTGATTGCTATACCACCATTGTTCCCACCATATTAGCATGGGTTTAACCGTGAACTCCCAGGAGAAGAATTAGTGATCAGAAACGTCTGTTTCTAAGTTTTTACTGTTTAGAATGAATGATGCTTAGGCTTTGGACTAGAACTTGGTTTAGAAGGTTGGTGTTCATGTTTCAATACAATGCTCTTATGGTTAAGCCATATCAAGTTGAGCACTAAACTTTGAACCTGACGTAGCACAAGTAAATCCTCGTGTCAGCACTTGCCAATCACAGTATACAGTTCAAGAAAAATGTGAGTGCAATCCATGGAAGACAGAGAAACTTTGAACCAAAGAGAAGCTGTACCAGCAGCTCCAGGAAATGGCTTTTGAAATATAATTGCACCCAAAGGGAAAGGACACATTCATTGGTACCTTATGCTTTACAAAGCCATGGGAGTTTACTCTTGAATAACAGGTGCATTATACCTGCCACGGCTTATTGCTAATTTATTATCATAGAATCATAGAAGACCCAGCTGGAAGGGACCTGAAGGGTTGTCTGGTCCAGACTTTTTGGGCAAAAACCAAGACAAGATGACCCAGCCAAAATCTTTGCTGGGGAATCCACCACTTCTTTGGGGAGATTCTTCCAATGGCTGATTGCTCTCATTGTGAAAAATTTTCTTCTTGTGTCCAATTGGAATTGACCCAGGAGTAAATTGTACCTATCACCCTTCCTCTTTTCCGTGTGACTCCTTGTAAAATGGGAGTCTCCAACTTGTAGACACCCTTTAAATTCTGGAACATGGTGACAAGGTCTCTCCTAAACATTCTATCCTCACGGCTGAATAAACACAGGCATTTCAGCCTTTCCTTATGGAAGGCTTCCTAGTCCCTGGATCATCTTTGTGGCCCTTCTCAGGACTCTGCCCAGCCTATCCCCATCTTTTTTTATAGTGGGGACCAAAACTGAACACGGCACCCCAGCTGTGGCCTGGCAAGCACAGAGTAGAGTGGGATAATGCCTTCTTTATCTCTGCTGGTGATGCCCTTGTTGATGCAACCCAGCATCCAGTTGGCTTTCCTTGCTGAAGCAAGGTGTGTTGTCATTCAGATTGTGAATAAAACTGTACACAACCTGTTTCCTGGATTTATTTTCTGTACAAAATAATAAAATAGAGGCAAACAAAAAAGGAAAGGCAAACTGTCCTGAAAGAAACAACATGTAAATCCTACTTTTTCAGAACACTGGTACTAACTGCCAGAATAGAAGAGAAAAAGAAGGGTGGTTTCTGAAGTCTTTAAAAAAGAGTTGCCTGGAAGATTTTTGGAAATTAAAATTCAATTTGGCAGAAAATATGTAAGGCTCAGCTACCTGCTAAAACTTGTCAGCTCTTAATTTTACATCTATTGTTGATCACACTGCAGGACTTGATAATATGTTTATGATCATGTCACTGCGATGGAAGAGGCAAAGTTAGATTGTCGTGTCTAGTCAAGTAGGGGTCCTGGTCTTTCATGTATATTTGATGATAAACAGTCCCACTGAAGCCTGGCTGGTGTATTGCAGCAGTACCCTTACAGCAAGGTTTGTAATTTTCTGCTGCCTCAGGCATAAGAATCTACATCTCTCAAGATGTTTTAAACCAAGTAGAATTAAAATCATACAGACTTTTAACAAAAGAGTAGTTTCATCTGTAATCCTGGTTTTGTCTTAAGGGCTATCGTTTTCAATTTGGTGAGCAACTGAGTAAGAGAAGCCCTGCCAAAAACTGCCAGGTACTGGCAAATAATTTCTCGGCGTTCAAGTCAAGTAAATATTTTGTACATTCTAATATTATTTAGCAATTAAATTTCAAAGTAGCGTTATGATCTATGGTGTTAACCTCAGCTTCCATCCTTACTCTTACATGATAAAACTTAGCAAATGTAATTTAAAATGTACATTTATGTTCTGTTTGTAACTATCCCCCTGCCATTAATATAGGAGATACTACCCTACTGCAGTAATGAAACCTGACAAGATTCCTCAAATCTACATACATTCACTACTAAAGTTCAAGATGAAACCTACTTTAATAAAGGGCTGTAAAAATTTGGTTGCTATTTTTTTTTTGGTGAATTTAGTTTTTTTTGAGGAAAGAACAAACATATACACCCATTTCAGCTGTATACAATAGGCCATTGTCTGTCATTTGCCTTTGCTGAGCTATGTATATTCATGGTCCCAGCAGTTCAATATATACTCCTATCATTACCTCCCCAGAGATCTACCTTGATTCTATCTTGAGTTTCACTCCAAGCAGCAGGTTTGGAGGTAGAAAACTTTATACTGTAAAGATCTTCCTGCTGTATATATTACACTTGTAAATATACCTTTGAAACAATTTTGGAGGTGAAGAAGTATTTATCTTATCTATAGCTGTATTTTTTAATGACTTGATAAATTATTTCTGAGATCTTTTCTATCACTTAATGAAGAAGTTTTTATCTATTTAAAGCCAAGAACCACCTGATTAGGAAAAAATGTAGCTGAACTGCTGAGCAGATGAATTAACACAGTTAAGTATTCTTTTGGAGAGTCACCAGAAATGCTTCAGTCTTCCAAGATCTTGATTCTTAGCTTACTACCTAATTTTCAGTCTCAAGAAGGCATGTGAAGTTGTCATAAACTTTTACTGTGGAAATGTTTTGCAAAGTGAGAGCTGCACAAATAAAGTGGTGGTAGCTCCCTCCAAGTGATGACAGGTCTTGAGCAGAGTTGCAGATTTACTCAAATATTTGAATGATAAATGTCCTGGATTCACAGCCACGGGAATAGCTTGTAAGTGCCGAGGGAGGAAAAGTACACCTTTTCAAACCACTTGGCACTGATAACACAGCTAAGAAGCAAACCCTCCAAGCCTGAGTGTCACCTGCAGACTCCTTGTGGTCAGTTTCTCCAGAGGAGCTTCCAGGAAAACGCAGTCAAGTATTAGTGTGGAAGTGCAGTAAGATACAGAACTTACCTTTCTGATAATGCCATTTATGCAGATTTTATCCTGTCTGCAGTCTATTCTTGCCCCAGTGCTCCATGGAAATATTTCAGGTTTGCTTTCCAACAACTGCCACTTGCTGTTGGCAATGGGGTGCTTCATCCTAGTGGCTCTGTGCTCATCTTGGAGCTGACTGTAGCCTTCCTCCCCTTTTATCTTCCCATCCTTTGCCTTGGGTTCGCTGACACCTATTCTGATAGCTTCAGCCTCCTGGGAAAGCCCTTTTCTTTCTCTCCTTCACAGAAAAATGACTGAACAGCTGAATGGGAAAGTTGTGTGGGTTTGCTCTGGAAGACCCTGGTTTCCTCTCAGGACGTTTCCCATTCACACCACGAGGTGTGAGCAGGCAATTATCCAGATGTACTTCTCTGCCCCAGTCCTGACAGCCTGGAGATGCTCTGACTTCCCACAGGCCAGTTTGTGGGGAAGGGAAACACCTTTTTCATGTGGTGCAGGCCAGGCTGAGCCAATTGCTGGGATCTTGAGAGCATGTGTGTGTTTAAAGTGAGTGTGAATATTTCACAGTAAAATATGAAAGGTCTACTTCGTGGTCTTTTAAAAATATTTCTGGCACAGCAAAACAAGTAAGATGGGAGACAGGCTTTTTGTATGGGATTACTTGGTGCCAGTGCAGAACTTTGTCCTTGCCAGGTTTTTGGTTAAGTTGGAAAGTATATTTCCTTGATTATGATGAGGCGAGACGCTCTTTAAATAGAAAATAAATTTTACCGCCATCTGCAGAGCAATCTGATGAATTAAATGAGGAGTTACAAAACTCTTCTGTTGGCCCTTTTGGAATAAGCCTGTTGGTATGGATTTTTAAATCCAGAGCAGGGTTTTTAAATACGCCTCCCTCAAAATTTTTCACAAAAAAGCTTGTTAGATGGTGGCAATCTTGGTCAGATAATATTCCTTTTAGATCTTTTCTCCCAATTTGAGATGAAATTATTCTGCTGTGTTGCTAAGAGATTTAAACCCCATATCTCTGTACTTGTCATTTATTTTGAAAAGTTTGAGATGCTTCAGGTGTTGGCATTCATATATCATCCATCAAATATAGCAAAAATCCCACTTTATCGCCAGAAACCTTGTGTCATACTCAGGTTTAACAAGCAACCTCACGAATTAAAACAAGAGCTTAGGTACACCAGCAGCTATAAACATCTGTTTAAACATGTTAGGGATTATTAGGGCAGTACCACAGCCTTGTTAACTTGAAGTGTGAGCCAGGATTGCAGTCCAAAGCAAGCATAAGAACTGTGGTGTCGCAAAAAGAAGGGAAAACCTCGATTTTGCAGAGTGAAGATTAATTGGACATATACAATAAGCACACACAAGCTTTTAAACTTTCATTCAAACCTACTCCAGCCATAAAAACACAGCTGTTCAAGCTAACTAAGCATTATAGGTCTAGACCTGCAAATGAGCACATGAATGGTATTAGAAATTAAAATCTGCAGTGAAAGTCTTTGGGTACACTGTGTTACATCTTTACACAGATCCCACTGGAAATAATGCCAAGTTCAGAATCAGACTTTGATTTTCATCATAAATGAACTTCAAAATCATATGATTGAACAATAATCAGTCTTGGATTCTCAAACTTCCAACATAATGCTGTGGGATTAGGGAACCTGAGAGACAGACAGTGAAAATGATTAATTTTTTGCGCAGAAAGATACCCAGAAGTGTTTCTTCTTTTTACAAAAGACAAGAAAAACACATCTATTTCATCCTAGTTCTTCTCCATTATGCTTTATGCCTTAACCATAATTGAAAAAACCTTTGCCAAAGTCTTTACTTCATCCAAGCAAAATCCCATGACTGGTGGTATTATCCTTCTGAAGGTGGCAGGTGTCCTACCTTTAAATCTTTTCCTCTCCAGACTCCTTGATTTTGTGCTAAATCCTTTTCATAAATCAGGAATCAGTCTTTTAACAATTGCTGCTATGCAGGTGACATGCAGATCCATCTTCTCAATTTTTCATCTTCACACCTGTTTCCATCCAAGCAAACTGCAGCTTTAGCTATTCTGACATGATCTTATGGTTGTCTGGATTTTAGTTCATATGTAAGAGGACTAAACCCCTTAGTGTTTTCATCATGTTGTTCCTTTCCTCCTTTTTAATAACTGTGAACAAATTAAACTTTGTCACTCATGCAGTAATTATTGTATCATCTCTTTTGTGATCTGCAGATTTAGGTGATGGTCGAATATTGTGGAGTTTTCCATAACTAAGTGAGATTTCTCCTTTTTGATTCATTCACACAACTAGAATATAGAATTAAAATATTCAATTGTGTCAATATAATTTTCAGTTCTATTGTGTTTATGTCTGCTCAATGTGCTGTTAAATGTTTTTCATTCTCATTTTGTTCACATGACTCAACTCTTTAAATCCACCTAACTTCATTTTTTCCCCACACCACATGCAGCCTACTTCCATAACTTTCAAGTTCCACCACTGGTCAATGTTTGGGGAGTTCCCAGTTTCAAAGGAGATCATGAAATCAATTTCTGTTTGTCAAGTACAGCCAGATATTGCATATAAATAAATACACATACTTATATTTTTAGTAGATTGTTACTCAGAGTCATGTGTTAGGGAACCCTGGTGTTTTGCTGCAGTGTAGGACTTCAAACAGGATGGGTAGAATAATGTTTAGAATAGATGAGACAATAACAAATAGGTGTGAGAACACATTATTAGAATATCTTGCAGTGAAAAGCTGTTTGAACTTAAGAAATGGAAGGAAAATAGTACAAACAAGTATTTCACACTTCTTAGTGTGCCTATATTGTGGTGATAAGGAAGCACAACAACCAGATACTAAAAAATGCTAGAAATCTACCATCCGTATCTTGGAGTGCCAGTGGAAAGAATAAAGACAAATCACTGTCACAGAAATATGCCTAAGCAGTTTGTCAAGAAGCAAATTTTGCTGCAGAGGTCTTAAATGATTCAGTGTATCCTCTGGTTTGAGAGAATTACTTTTTATCTTATTCCTGTGTGTCAAGTTATCTATTCAATTTTTTAAAAATACCTCCTTTTTCTTATCAGGAGAAAAAGCTCTTCCTTAAGTGCTGGAAGAACGAATAGCTTACACAATTGTCTGGTTTTTAATACATAGATTGGGAGGATGAGTATTTAGAAGAACCAGTATTGGAAAGACTTTTAGCTGTACTTGCCATGTTAAAAATTAAATTAGTGACTATAGATACTGTCCTGGACTGTAATTCTTTATTGTAGATGTCTCTTTATGCCTTTTTGCTAGCTAGTGTTTTGAAAGAGTGAAAGGCACTTTGTGAGAGCTGTATCTATCCACAATGTCTTGGTGGAAGATACACGGAAGCTGTTGAAGGATCTAAATCCCATCTGATCTACTTTGTGCCTCAGTCTGCTTTCCTCACTGCACTCAGGAACAGGCTTTCCACAAAAGACTGCTTTGCCTTTCTTGTTCCATTTGAATTAATAACATTTACATCTGAAAACAATACCAGCCGTTCTGATGCAAATGACACTGCTGCAAAGGATGTTCACAGCTCGTAACAGAATGGTTCCAATTTGATTTTTCTAGCTGGTGTCAGTGTGACAAATACATGACAACTGCGGGAGAATGTGGCCAGTTTTCCTCCAAAAGCCTGACTGGCACATCTGAACAGTTGCTCAAATATGACAACAGTCAGAATCTAGATAAAACTTTGTGCTTTCAGTTCTCGAAATGTGTATATTTGGAAAAAAACCCCACCCAACTCAATAACATATAATCCCACCACATTTTGTGTGTAGCCAATGATTTTGTAAGTAAAAATTAACTACCTGCTAGCAGGGGGTGATTAGCTTCCCTAATCTTCACAAAAAAATTAAAACACCTTCTTTAGAGATGAGACCATCTCAAAAAATTTGTTTGAAAACAGATCTTATCTCCAGTGCAAATCTCATTTACCTTCAAGAACTCAGATACTAAAAACAGCACTGACTTTCACAAACAGTTAAGGTGGTTATTCTAATACAACCTTCAGAAAAATGGAAGTGTGGTTACTCTCTACATAGCAGTAAAACTGGACCAGGAAATACAGAAACGAATACATGAATAGTATTTCAGCCTGAGACATGCAGTGCATTGTCATTTGCTGAATTTAGCAGTGGGATGCTGAAAACCCCTCTCTGCCTATGCCATGCCTGAGCAATGAGATTTGTTTGATTTGTACCCATAAATTCAAGATGAAAGATGAGTCTGTCTCTCCTAGAAAAATAAAATAAAAAATATAGTTGAACATTATTCAAAGAAGGTATTAAAGGCAAACAGGAAAATGGCAAAACCACTGCTGCTTAGAGTGATGCATTTGACAATTCTGAACTGACAGATTGAATTAATGCTTGGGTTTTTTTGGGTTTTTTTTTAGCAGTTAATTCAGTTCTTGCTTTGTTTTGAAATTTAATAATCTAAGCATGTTTAAAAATTTAATGACAGATATTTTACACTCAAATTTAAATTCAGGAAAGCAATGACAAGTGCTCTAGTACAAAAATAACACACCTCATTTCAACACCTAAAGTCAATGTAATGTCTAATGTACAAATTATAGAATGTACGGTAGAATAATTCTTTGATTTTTTTTTTTTTGTCATAGTGATACAAAGTTTTGTGAAATTGTATAAACCCTCAACTACTGATGAATTTTAATGGGCATAACACAAAATTTTTCAGTATTAGGCTCCATCCTTCCTCAAACTTCTCTTTCATTGTGATACCTACAATAAATATGCCGGTTTTGGGACTGCCCATACAGTGATACCATCTTGTGTATCGAAAATCTGGGGTTTTTATCCCAAGCATCTGTATGCCTCTCTTGGAACTTTTTTGAATTAGCAATGAGGACCATTTCTGTTCTGTACAGACCCTTGCACAGTGGGCCACAGCAAGTACTGTAGTTGCTATGGTAACATAACAGCTATTGAAGAATGTTGCAGTCTAAAGAGCATGATTTAAAAAAAAAAACATGGCATAAAACCATAACATAATATCAGTTTCCTTTCTTACAGAGCACTCTTCTGCTTTTTGCTTCTGGTAGCCACCATGCAGTAATCATGAATTCATCTTTAGATTTCAAATAAGATGGCACAGGTTAGTGCTGAGTGGGTGAATTAAGAGTGAATTAAAGAAAAATAAGGAAGGAAGCCTTTTCTGGAAGCACGTATCATGGTGCTGAACCTGCTGAAATTGACAGCTGAGTGAAACAGAGCAATAGGTTGTTAAAGGTATCCTGAGTTTCTTGATACTCTTAAATAAAGGGGGAAAAGAGACTTGCATGGAAGGAACCAGAATCAGGGTGAAGAAAAGATTTGTATTGACAAATGTGCATTTTTTTCTTTGCCTTTATCATACATGGGAATTCTTCCCCTCTGCCACCCCCACAGATGGTTTGCTCATTCCGCACTTTGTTGTGGCCCACTCAGGAAGCCATCTCAGATGTTTGCTAATGAATTTCAGATGCTGTTGCCCACCATCACAATTTCTGCCCTTGCATAGTTAAACCACTAAGAATATTTTCATTGCCAAACTCAGAATAGAGACAATATATTCCTGTATGCTCTGGCACTGGGAGGAAGATACTTCATAGAGAAGACCTTAAAACGAATATAATGAGGAATATGCAGAGGAAAATATGGTGCATATTTACATTGCAACTCCAACAACAAAGCAAAATTGAAAACAAAACAGAAAGCATGTTTGCAATATGTCACCCTAAAGGATATCTTTCAGTTGAAATATTAAAAGCATTCTTGGTAACAGCAGACTACGCCGGTTTAAAACAAAGCCCAAATTTGTCATACCTCAACAGCTCAGAGTGCAGTATTCAAAGCAATTCCAAACTATTCAAATATTGTCCAAACTTGTGCTTTTCTTTCTTCTTTTTTCCTAACCTCTCCCTTCTCTCTTCCAAATGCCTCACTGTCTGGATTCCAATATATGCTGTTGGTCTGTCTGACATGTACCTAGTCAGGGGATAAGGGAAAAATGTTATACCTATTTTTCATGTACTTTTTTTATGATTAAAAAATTGCTTTCCTCTTTATGGTAATTGTGATTTAATAAAATAAATGGATAAATAAATACACCCTCCTACCTATGACAGATTCCATTGCTTTGCTTTAAAATGACAATTTAACAGATCCTTTATAGCTATAATTTGTTTGCACCTAGAAACTGAAGTAGGGCCCTCACTGCACTAAACAGTTTATGAACGCATAGAATTAAAACTTGGAATGCCCAGAGCTTGGAGTTTTACTGTTGCCTGCAACACATCAAGGATTTCACCTGTGAGGAAAAACATTCCCTGCCACAAAAAACCTCACCCTCCCCTAATGATCCAGACAGATTCACGAGGGGAGGGGAGGAGAGGGAGAGGGAGAGGGAGAGGGAGACGGAGGGGAGGCAAAGTGGTTCATGGTTGTGAGGCAGATCAGCCCCAGAGCACACTTCTGTCTCCTGTCACAGCGCCGTGCCCTGGGCGCGCACCCTCAACACATAATTAACTACTAAATCTTTCCAGTGTCCTTGGAGAAACCAGCTCAGTGAGCCTGCATTAAATACTTTGCTGATTCCATTGCTGATCCAGCTTGCTTCAACCTTGCTTGAGTATCTCTGTGCTGTGTTCCAGCCTGCCTGTATTCTTTCTTCTGGGAATCCCTAAGGAGTTGCCTCTGGTTTGAAAAATGCTTCCTGGAAGGAAGGCTTGATCTGGACGCAGGGTGGTATAAAGTTCCCTTCCCTAAGAACAGGACAGGACAAGAGAAAGATGGCTGTTCACCAAAGTCGTGGTGGAGGGTGTGGACAGTGCTGTTGATCACAAAGACTTGTGGGGATCTGGGGGGACAGGACTAACCTTTACTGAGGGGGACTTTCCTGGGCAGAGAGATCCATCACAGACTTCCACTGGACCATCCACCCAGGCTTCCCACAGCAAGAGAAATGCCATGGAAGAGAAACATACAGCATATAATCAAAAGGTGGATCTCAAGTGCTTCCAAGCTTGTTTTTACCACACTGAAACCTATGAAAGTTGAGAAAAAGAAACTGCTTCTGGAGTTTATATCCTTTTCATTACAGAATTTTCAGAATTATTGTTCTGGCAGCCACCAAATACATTATGGAGGATTTTCCCCTTGGAGTTATTTTCATGTTAAAAATGCAAATACAAGACAACACAAATGGAAGTGAGAAAAACTGAGGTGCCACTATGCTAGCTTCAGTCTGGGCTTGGACTACATTTTAGCCTCTTCAATCACTTTGGAAATGCCTAGTTTTGATATGAAGTGACTGTTATGGCTGGGCTGTTACCAGGTTTTTCAGGTAGACTGGAGTGCTGACAAGTATGTAAGAGTGGATTTCACAGGCAGTAAAAATCAAAATTACTTAAAGGTTTAAAAGGTTTTTTAGTCAAGCAGATTAAATGACAGTTTTGAGGAAGGTAAACTTGGGCCACAGATTTCAGTACTTTTTTTCCTGGACAGTTTAAAACTTAGGAACTTTCAGTATTAAGAAAGTTTGTTCCTCTTTATGGTAGCATGAACCTCTTTCAATCGTCCTCAGTTTCTGCCCTATTTCGAATTTCTTTTCTACTATTTTCATTATCTGCTTCAGACTGATTTTAGTAATGTTTGAGCAATATGCTTCTGATGTACTCTAGCTATTCCTACTTCTCATTCCCAATATCCAGGAGATGGGGTTTAGCAAGCTGCTTATGACCTACTTGCAGGTTTTTGCCAGTGGCAGCTTGAGGTCAGATGTGTGGGATATTTCTTTTGGGAAGGTGAATTGCTGAAGTCCAAAGAAAAGCATATGTTTAAATCTATTTCTGTGATATAAATGCAATATTTTAAATAAACAAAATCCTCAATAATTTCCTATTTAGGAATCGTAATTAATTTCCTTTATTCTTGAGTGATCCAGACATGGATTATTCCTCTAGAGGTAGACTGGAAAAACATTCTGGAGACAAGTTCTAAGAAAGCATAAGTATGCAATTTTCCTAAAATTTAGCTTGAGCTGTTTAGTCTTTGATATGCAAAATGAGAAGTGGAAACAAGGACTAAATGGAGTGAAATTTAGTCCTGCTCAGATTCAGTAGGAAGATATGACTTGTGTACCACCTATCTCCTGCACAAGTCCTCAAAAAGTGATAAACTGAAACGCCAGATATAATTACACCTTACATAAACTTTGATGCAGGATTTAACTACCGTATTTTGTGCACGCTCATGTACTGTCCTGGAAATCTGTAGGCTATTTTATCAATTGGCATCATCTAGATGAAAAATATAAACAAGTAACTTTATTTTCTTTTTTTAAGCCTTAGCAGAAGTGTTACAATTTGTTTCATATTTCTTAACTCTTCTACATGTCTGGGGAAAAAAAAAGGACTCTTTGATTTAACAATGACATATTAGAACCAAAGCATGTGAAACATATTGGTGTTTTGCAAAAATAATTCTCCTGAAAGTTACTCTGTGCTTATGCTGTCGTCAATGCTGGGAAATTATACTTTCTTCTTTGTCTATGCAAATTCTACAGTGAGGTTTTATTTTCCTTCTTCTCTGCACTTTGCACTCATTTTCATACATCTGTCATTGGAGCATTAAAAAATCATAAAAAAGCTTGGTGTTATAAAAGTCCTGACAGCACACTTTCAGCTTGCTCTATTTTTTTCTTGTTCAATTCACAATCAGTGTTTGGCAACATCAAAGCCTATAGAAGAAGGTTCTTTTTTTTTATCTAGACCTTTTATTTAGCATGTTTTTAACAACTATTTGATAGCAACCTCCTTTACCCCTCCTTCTCCCACTGCAACCCCCAAAAATATGTCACGTTTCTTCTAAGAGAAGAACAGGAAATGATTGGGTTGTTGTCTGCAAGGCTCCTCCCAACCATACAAAATTCCAGGTTGGGAAGGCACCTCCCAGGTTTGTGTTTTGGGCACTATAGCTCAAAATGATGGTCATGTAATGACTAAACATCACATTAAAAGTAATTAGGCTTTTTCCCTGACTGTTCCTTTGGGAAGCTGTTGCAGACCACCACGTCTGTATTCAGCAAAGAGGCCACATGGTTAATTCCACTCTGGCTGACCAGGAGGCCACAGCTGAAATGTTTGTATGTAGTAGGTGCAGCGTTTCTGGAAACATCTGTGGATAGATCAGTCTCTGTTCTTGAAAATTAGTGAGATGCTTATTGAGAGGACAAATAGAATTTACATCAACTATCTGATTTAATAAAGATATAAGGAAATTAGGAATTTGAACCCCTTTATAGTCTTGCCTAGTCTTGGGCAACACCAAGCCATTAATTAGGTGGGTAAAGATATGAACCTTGCTCCTGCCTCTCCTGCTATTTCATGTGGATTACAGTGCAGGAACATGTCTCCTGCATGGCAAATCAATCCCTGCCCTTGTCAGGAAAATGTGCAGAAAGGAAAAGCATCCCTGAGAGTCCTGTGCTCACGTGTGCAGCCTTTTACTCCTCACAGTGGCAGAACACACTGAGGACTTGCCTGGCTGAGAGAAGAACCCAGTACAGCCTTGCATGTGTTATCAAGGCTCACTCAACACCTGGACAAGATATTTTTCAGGATGCTATTCACTAGCCCCATAAGTCTTTCTAATTTGATGTTATTTGATGTGAATTGTGTGTAAGTAATGTTAATTATGCAATAGGTTTTGAAGAATATGTTTTGATTGTACAGTGGAAATGTCAGTCCCATTAACAATCATTATTACCTGTCAGAAAGCAGAAGCTGCTTTGAATGAATACTAATTTTTCACTCTCTTATCTGTGCAGATGCATACCAATGTTTCTTATACGTTTTGTTTATTTGTAGCCTGATCATTACACCAACCTTTCTCTCTCTGCAAGTTTTATCTCTTTGGACTGAACCTGGAAAAGAGAGAAGGAGGCTCTAACTTCAGGCCTCCTGTGAGTCAGCTTGTATTAAATGTGTTTTTGAAACAAAGGTTTCAGTTCTCAGAAAGTGGCTCATCTGCTGAAGTGTTTCCAAACCTTGCTCCCAGAGGTCTCTGGAATTTATTAAGTCTGTGGCAACGCTTCAGGAGTATTGGAGTGGGGTTTTGGAAGCAGCATTCCAAAAGGAAACTTGTCCTGTTTCACTTTGTTACAGTAACAGTGAATCTGTATGGAAAGGAAACGTAGAAGAGCATTAGAGGGAACAAACAATATTTCTGCATCCCACACTCATACCAAACTGTGCTATTTTATTAAAGCCTCTGTACACTGTCCTTTACACTGACAATTAGGATCTACCTAGGATGATCAGATTTTCAGCCCAAAATCATGTTCGCCTTTCATTCTATTCTTGCAGAAGACCTAAAAGCTGAACATGAGGATGGTTCCTCCACTCTTTTAATGTTGCTTTTGAATTACCTACATAGCTTAAGTTTTGCAAAATGTAATACTGGCAGACTGGGTATTTTCTGTGCAACTTTTTTTCTGAACTTATGACTTGTTCTCACTTGAGGGAAATATTGACAATGGGAATGTCTTTTTCTGGGCAAATTAATGTACCCTGTTTGATTTCTCTGGGTTTCTGTTCTTCAATGTTTGCTTAATTAAGGATCGATCCATAGACATAAACTTGTATTTTAGTAACTTACTATGCTAAAATAATTACATTTGTTGATCCAACATTTTTTGAGTATGTAATTGGCAACCTTTATGAAATCAGATGGACTAAGGAGTTAAAGAACAACAGCATGCTTTGAACATGAGTGAACAGCAGGGGATAGTCAGTGTACCTGTATAGATTTTATTCAACAGCTTGTGTGTAATTGAAATGACTATTTCATTAGGAAAAAGGTGAAAAGTGAGCGACAACAGGAGCAGGAAAATCATTGTTGGCTTGCTCTGACTTCCTGTAAATTGGATATTCTGGAACAAAGTTTTCATTCATACATATTTTCTTGTATTTTTCTAGGGAGAGCAGTCCATGAAGCCTCCAAATTCAATTTCAGCTGTAATGTCATGCCAGATGAAGCAGTAGTTTGTGGAGTACCTGGAACAAAACTATTATTCCATTTTTCACTTACAAAGGAAACCCCACCAGAGATTTCTGGTTTTCATTGCATAAAGTAGGATTAAAACGATAAACCAGAGATAAGGAGATTGGTTAGGTAAAAGAAACAAAGGCACGAGGAACGGGTCTTGAGTGTATTTGATCATTGATGGGATGGAGTTTGTAGAACAAGAAATGGTACATTTCTAGATATTTAATGAGAATATTTATTCAGTGTATATGCTCCTATTTTTGTATGCATATTGTAAAATAAGTATTTGACTTCTAACAAGTTTGTGTGTGTAGGTTTATCTAAACCACTGCAGATGTAGGAGCATTATGCCGCGTTAAATCTACAATAAGTAAATAACAGGAACACTTTAACTTTCAGGTTCAGTTTGCAGGTAGTAAAATAGTGCCCAGTTTCAATGCAGTTTCATTAAATGCTGCTGTATCCCATTACCAAGATTGTGAATGGACTGTATGTATGGATTGTGTGACCTGGAAGTATCTCGTAAGAAGCTTTGAGTAAACCCAGAGTATTTTTTAGTACACTGAGTATAAAATACTTGTAGGAGAGTAATTAACACTGTTCCTTAGTGAGACCACACAGAAAAGGTGACATTACTCCCACATAAAGCCTTGAGAGTCTCTAAAGCTTAGGGCAGATGAGGAGATGGTACAAAGTTTTCAATGCTTCAGATGAGAAATGTAGAACAAAAATTTTTTTAGGAATCTAAAAGATCAGGCTTCTAAACATTAAAGCACTGCCTCATTAAGCAGATGCTATGTTTTTCAAAATTACAATCCAATTGCATAAGCTTCAGATCTAAAAATGACTGATGGAAGATGTCTGCCAAACATCAAGATATCAGTTTTTTTTTCCACTGCTGGAATGTTACTTGGGGTAATTGCAGAAGAATAAATAATTAGAGCAGAAAGCATGATGTTAGGTGGAAATCAAGTTTTTAAAGGAAAGTCCTGGTCACAGAGAAATAACTGAAAATTTCCCTCAGCTTTAATGAGCCAAGATGTCACTTTTGACATTTAAGGTCTTGTTTTCAGTATTCCTTGACCTGAAACAACACTTTTAATGTTTTTACTTCTGATTTGTTAATTTCTATTGTACACATAATACTTTTAATGTATATACACCCAGAGATGCATACGTATAATGAACCCGAAACCTGTAATGTTCTGGAAGGTACATAAAGCATGGGCCAAAATTAAAATATGTGAATAGTGTAGTCCTCTATAAATCAGATCCTTGATGCTAGGTATGATCTTCTATACTCACACACTGGAGATCTCTGTGGACAAAATCAGGTATGTGAAGTATATACTGCTCTCTTTAAAGTAAATCTAGATTTATAACAGCAGTGATTCTGCAGCAGAGCTCCAGAACTCTGCTGTAATTTTAAGAATGCAGTGCTTTTGCCTATGTTCATTCAAAAATGTGTGTATGTCTGCAAAAAAGGTTGAAAAAAGGTTTACTGCTGGAGCTGAGTCTGTCACTCTCAGCAAAAAGTTCTGCACAGCAAAACCGAGCAGTTTGCCTGTTGATGCTTTGTCTGATACAAACTGCTGTGAACACATCTTGAAAGAGAACATAAAATAATACCCTTACGTCGGCCTTTTAATGAACTATTAATAATAAGAGGGCATTGTTTTAGAGCCCAACAAGAGTTTCTCAGTGGAGGATATGCCAGGCTGATTGCCAGCTATTACAGTGTACTCAAGGAGCATCCCTCACCAAAAGCTTGGTGAAGGGAATGACAGAAATATTTTGAAGTTTAATAGTATATGCACTACGGAAAAAAAAAGATTAAAATGTAGGCAGAGAAGGAAGATATGTAAGTTATAAGGCAGAAATTGATCTTAAACACAAATTATTTTAGTTTTTCATTTTTTAATGTACATTTTGTGGCAAATCAAAACCTGTTGAATGGAGGCTCTCTGTTTCCTTAATGCTACATCTTTGAATAAGATCTGGCTTTACCTTAATCAGAATGACTGAGAAAAGGCAACATTTTTGCTGGAGCTACTTTGTGGACCTGGTACAATGGGGTTAATTTATTTATTTACATTTCACAAATATGATTTGTATGATTTATATGATTTCAAAATAAAAGGAGTTCCGATAATTGCATAAATGAAGAGGGAAAGCCTTCTGACTTGTCTGTGTGTCTCAGTGGCTGTACAGGATTATCCTTCACGCTCTGCTTTACAGTGACAGCCAAACAAGCAGACACAAGCCAACAGATAAAAAATGTGTTTCTTTTTTTTGCTTAGGAAAGGAGTTAAGTAATTTCCCCATGCTGTAAGAACTGTGACACTAAAAGAGAGGGGTGAATTCCACGCACCAAGACTGGTGGTAATACAGACCTTTGCAAGAAGTTATGTAAGCTAGAGCACTGCACCACAAAAGTTAGCATCAGCTTAATTGCAAATGAATCATTTGAATTATTTCCTTGTCTTCTCTAGAGTGCTTGAATATTCCCAAATAAATAATGAGCTTTCAAAGATATTCATCTCCCCAAGAGAGACAAGTTTCTGTAAACTTGACTTAAAGAAGGATTGCTGCAGGCAATGAAATCTATACAAGCAAACCAAGCCCAGGAGATAGGTTGCCTTCTGGCAGACTATTAGAAAACATTTCTTCAGCAACTTGCTACATTCTTCAAAATAATAACCACTATTATTCTTAAATGGAAATCTCTTCTGTTTGAAGTAGTATTTTAAAAAGCCTCAGGATCAGAGCACACCAGAGTAAATCTTATCACTACTCCTGCTGAATGTGCATGCAATAGGGGTTAAAGAACATAACCAGCCATCTGAGCTTGAACATGTGAATTAGTTTTTTTGTTTGTTTGGGGTTTTTCATAAGGGGAGGTAGGGTTGTATGTGGATATATTCTATAAACTCTGACCAGTCTGGGCTCTGAACATCTGGGGGACTGGGGAGAGCTTTTCTCTGCTTCAGACCAGTTTGTTCAATGGCTCTTTTTTATTAAGGGCCCTGCAAATGGATTTGGAGGCAAATTCTCCAAACTCTCTGGAAGACAAATGATGGTTTATTGCAGCACTCCCCTACCATGTTAACTTGAAAAGACAACCTAATGCAACTTTCATCTAGAATTCCATTGCCGTAGTAGAAGTACCCAGCCTCTAAGAAGAGCTCTAAATATGTTACATGAAAACTCCTGTTTTATGATTGGAACTGCCTAATTCCACCACACAGTGGAGAGAAAACCTGGGCATCAGAAGGGGTCAGGCTGTGGTGAAGCAAGAGGTGTTACACATGCTGTCCTGCTAGCTCAAAGTCCACTGACAACTTGCAGTGGTCTTGGGGATTTAAAAAATTTTATTATCCTAATAAACCATCTAAATCTGTGAACTGGACATCTGATCTCTAAAAATACATTTTTCTCCACCCACAAAACCAATTATGCACTTGCCACTAAACAGCTGCCTACTTCCAGCATTCAACAGAGCACTGAGTGAGGAATGTGCCTCTGACACGTACCATAGAAAACCTACAGGAAAAATTAAGGTTTCTTCATGCAAATTTAAAAAATAGAGTATGGCATAGAATCTAACAGTACCTATTTACAATCACATTAAGAAATTACTTGGCAGACTGTTAACTTCAGCTATTAATATAATTATACAACGTGAGAGAAACATGTAACAATTATATGTAACATTGGTTTGTCAGAACTTTCTCATTTATTAAGTTCAGTGACAACACCTTTAAGAATAATATGATAGAGGAGTATCTTACCATGAAATATAGCAAGAGACAGCTTTACTTTAACCAGAGATTTCTGTTTACTTTAGATGAGCCACTGCAAAGTCTTTGCTATGCTTGTTACTAATTGCAGTGGTTTAAAAAAACTTCCACTTTGATCCTGTACTCTTGGGATAGGGAGTACAGTAACTTCAGGACTGAGTTCTAGACATCTCCTTTTGTAAATCTGTTTTGAAATTAGTTATATGGGGAAACCTTCAGAAATTCAAAGAAGTTTTTGATGTGAAGCCCTGAAATCTTTTTTTTTTGGGGGAGTTTCTATTGTAGCACCAACAAAGTGACACTGATGAACTACGGGGATTTAAGAACTTGTCCTGCACATTAGATACCCCTATCAAGTAAAAGAAGAATGTGCTGCAATTATAAATAACATCTTAGACATGACACAAGTGCTATGTATTTATTTTAGACACAGCAAGGAATGCAAATGAATTTCTGCTAACAACTGGTATTCTAAAGTATTAGGTTTTCTTCCTAGATGAAATTTTCCCATTATGTCTCATTATTTCAGTCAGCGTTTCTGCTTTTATGCCTTTTGCTTTTTTTTGAGGAGATATTCTACCAAAAATAAATAATTAAACCACAGATGAACTGTCAAAAGGGAACATTCATATTTTAACGCAACATTAACATTTTGGTAATTAACATGGCAGTTAATGCTTTTAGCAGATGTAACAACATTAGACTTGTAAATTTTAATTAAAGTTAATAGTTCACGATAGCTGTAGGGATCAGGCATCCTCTCTGGATACTGAAAACATGTCTAATGTGATTAGAAATACTAATTGAAGAAAAAAGGACTGCTATAGTAATGACTGCACTTCTTTATCCTACTAAATTATTACAAACCTGCAGGAACTTTTAAAAATATATTTGTAGGAGGAAGCTTGAAGAGTCAAATGCTCCCCTTGAAGAAATTAAAAGGGGTCAAAAGAACATTGCAGACATTTCCTGTGTGTTAGAAGAGGGAAATCATTAATTGAAAGCCATTGCTCCTTCCTTATTCTCCTGAGATCATATTCCCAAGAAATACTATAAAGTTATTTGGTTACATTTCACAACCCTTTTCAATTTAATTAGGAACTAATGTGTTAGTTTTAATTCCCTCAGAGGCTTTGAATTCCAATAGCAGGCAGAGAAACAGGACTGGCACTGGGAACTATGACTCAAGTGGACATCCCTTGGTTTTAGTGCAAGTTAAGAGATTGGTAGTGAGTCCTTTTCACGGCCTGCTGATACATGAAACATTTTAATAAGCACAGGGAAAGGATTAGTTTTATTACGGGTAATTACAAGCTGCTAGCCACCTATAAAATGCACCCCCATTTTATTGTAAAATGCCACCAATATTTATTTAACTTGTTCTGTGCATTTTTCTTGTCTCAAGCTGGCTCTGAAGTCAGTAGAAAAAATCTGTAGTCCTCATTGTAGCACAACTGCTACTAAAAATCATGTCCTTTCTAAGCTTTCAGCTAATACAGACTAAACACTGGAAATTAAGTTTGCTTTTTTGACTGACAATAGTTATTTTTAGGATAAATGCATTTATTCCCCGCTCATGCCGTTAGCTCCATTTCTTTCCTTCCAATATCACCATAAATTATTATTCATTTGCATTGCAGCACAGGGATAGGCTCCATTCTACCGGGCAAAGTGCAAAGACATGGTGAGAGACAATTCTTGTTTGGAAGAATTGCACCCTAACCAGTTGTGACACAGGCTGAGAGAAAGGATGCTAGCAGAACAAATGCTGGTTTATCTTCATTTTGTTTCTATCTGAAAGGCTGGAACAAGAGAAAGAATGAATAAAGTGATTTGAATTAAATTTATTGAGTAACAATGGAATTGAGAACAGATTGGTCAAAGACATATTAGACTCTGGGCAAAGTCCCTACATGCAATGAATGTACCTTTTGGTCTTGTGTCAGGACTAAATGTAAACACTAAATGTTGTTTAATTAATCATGAACCTCAGGCTGCCTTTCTGGAAAGGTGTACATTTTATTGAGTTCAGGTAAGAAGACCTGAACTGTGTATTTACAATAGCTGTCAGGTGTATACCTGGAATCAGACAGTGGATAACACAATACATTCGAATATGCACCTCCACGAGGTCTGTGGCTTCATTGACTTGTATGCTAAATAGCCAAGACAGGCATTTATCTATCACTTCCCACTGAAAAATCCCAATATATTTTACAAACGTCTAAATTTTAGCTGTGTTACTATGTAAGGTAAGTTGCTTCTATGGATACCCCAGAGTTTCAATGCTGGGGGTGCAATGGTGTGGATGTCTGATTTACCCCGGGGTTTAGTCAGGTGGGAGAAGAAAATTAAAGTTATGGCTACAGGTTCAGTAATTTTTTTAGACAACATGTCCTCATTTCCCTGGCATCACTGAAGCCACTGGGATTCTGCATATGGATCCATATGCATGGATATTCATTTTATTTGCCTTAAAATGTAATGGCTGTGAATTTTCATTCAATCACTGCATTTTTGTTTTGTAGTATTATAGTAATAATATATATAGTAATAATGCCTCCAGCATAACAAGCTGGCAGCTATAACTTACTTAAGGATGAACTTCACTAAATTTTCTTTTTTTTTTTTTCTTGTTAGAATTCCCAGATCCAAAAGCTAAGGCCCTGGTCTTCAGCTGTGTAAATCAGCATGACTCCACTGAAGTCAGAGCAGCTACACCAACCTACTCTAGGTAAGAGTCTGAACTTCAGTGACACCAGATATACAGTTTACAGGTTTTATTGGCAAGTACATGTTTATAGACTTGAAGGCAGTTTCTAATCCTGTGTCATATCGTAAACACTACCACCTTGGACAAACAGAACAATTATTTGGAAGCTGAAAGTCTTACCCACTTCTCTAAGAGTTTCTTTCATATGAACATGTTTGCTCTTCTGTGAAAGAACCTCACACATGAAGGACCATTGCCAGACAGAAGTTAGATAATTTCTACCATTAGCAAAATGTACTAATATTCAGGTTCTGGCATTCAGGGCAGGGTAATCAATGTACAAGGTGGAAAACTGAAAAATACATAAAGGGAATACTGTGCCAGCAGTGATTACTATCACAGTTCATTGTCACATAGTTACTGAAACTGTTACATTTGTAATGTTCAAAAAGGGCTGGACCTTTAGATAAATGTAAAGGATGACTTAGCAAAAAAAAAAATAAAGAAAAATCTTGAGAAGAACAGTTTGGGGTTTATGATAAATATTTGTTACACAGGAAGAACTGAGGTAAGACATGATACAGATGAGTATGACTGCTACTGGTTCCTGAACAGTCATTGCCATCACATGTGAATGGCAGAACCAGCCCTAAACTGCATTGGAACTTCCTGCCTGTGTACTCTGTTACCGACATTGCTAAAATGAGGGCGAGTAGTCCTGCCCTCAGGGAACATGGGGAATGCCAGGACATGCTGAGGGAAGATGGAGATAGAGTGGGGTATAAAAAACCTGAAGCCTGCTCATCTAGCTGCAGTGGAGTGGGAGCTTGGATGGACAGAACAGCCTGTCCTACACTGAGATCAGCCTATGCTCAATTAACCTGCACCAAAATGTAGTTTTCTTAATTACCAGTAAGCTAGGTTAGGCTAACTGTGCTCACTAAAATATACAAATATTTTCTTCCTTCAGTTAAACAATAATACATGTATTATGATAATGCATCAAAATAGCAATGTGCTACAGCAAAGACAAATTTTGAAAAAATAGAACTGTATTTAACTGTGATTATGTATATAGAAAAAACCTTTAGGAAAAGGTATTGCACAGTACTAGATATAGCTCAGTACTGATCCTTTCTTTTTATTGCAATGCAGTTTAATTTTTTTAAGCAATTTTAGTGAAGATTTGTCAAGAAGTTTTACTGAAATACAGGAATCTCCTGTCATCCAAGCTCCCTGTTTCCACAAACCTTTCCAAAAACTCTCACAGGTTTCTGTGGTACAAAGGGGTTCCCTGTAGGAACCTCTCATAATATCCACATAAGCAAACAGTTTTTCTATCCTGCAGGCTTCCTGCTTCTGATGTGTTTGGAAGAGGTTTTACAATAAAGTTTTATACCATTACTAACATTTTCCTTAAAATGCTTTTGGTCTGCCTTTTACAGTTTTACATTAGCTTGCCAGAGGTTTTGCTATTTTCTGTTTTTCTCATCTGAACACAATTTTTTTTAGGCGTTCTCCTTTTCCTTTTTAATAATATCCTTTATTCTCATGTAAAGCTCTGCTAGTCTTTTGGAGACCCTCTAACCGGCTTTGACAGATGATAGATACTTCCTCAGAAACTCTAATACAGGTCATTTCCTCCTAATTTACTTTTAACAAACTTCCTTGATTTTATGTAGTCCTCTTTTCAACATTCACTGTTGCTGTGGTAAGTTTATTTGGCCTTTTCACTTCTACAAGGTTTTTAAATTTGAATATATTATGATCAAAATTCTAAAACAGTTTTTTGATGTAGAAATTCTGAAGAAGGTCTGGTGCCCTGCTTGATACAAATCAGGAGCTCTCCAAGCTCCTCTGAATTGCTCCATTTAATGATTCATGTTGTCTAAAAGCTTAAGTTCTGCATAAAGCCCTATCATAATATGTATCCAGTGCAAATATAATGGAGATCTCTTTACTCCTGCCTTCACAGCCTTTCTCATTTCCCCATCCATGTCACGGGCAGCCATCCTAGCCTTTTTACTGTTAGTAAGAAAGAACCAGGAGAGAGGGAGACTTTTCAGGCTTCAAGGACTTAGAGCAGAGCAGTTGCTCCTTTTGATTAATTTCCTGTCGCTTATTGATTTGAAGAACCTGAGGAATTGTTAACCAGTGAGCTGTTATGTTATGCTCCTATCTCTGTGACCTCGAAGACACCTATCCCCATCCTCCACTGTCCTAGTGAGCTCTTCTGCCTGAAAGTTTTAAAGTTTTCAAATCTATATTTTTCCTGAGTGTTCAGTTTATTCTGTTAATGAACATCTCAGGAGTCTCCAGCTGTATAGAGCTCTGGATAATAGCGGAAGCAAGTTAAGAATGATCTGGGGAGCTGGGCTAAACGTTTGAATTCCTGTTTTTTTTACGTTGTTACCTAACACTCTCTAGGTACTTTCAAGTCTAGCAGCTTAGTCCTGAGAAAGGACACTGTTTTCAGAGACAATCCAAGTGTCACACTGCCATTCCAAATAATACCCTTTGTTGTCATTTGATATTTTTGATATTCTTGAACCCTGACTATATTTATCGGTTATATATATTCACAGATTTCAATGATCAGAAAAAGACTGGTGCAGCTTTCTTAAATCAATGCTGATATGCAAATACATAAATAACACGGCTAAGGAAGTCTAGCATCCACTGACAAATAGTGAGGTCCTTTTTCCTTATGGCTCTGGCCTGTTCAATTTCACCTGTAAAGCATTTGCTGCCAACACCTTCAGAAGTTGGTAAGACTTTGAGAACAAGCCATGTTCTCCCTCACAGATCCCTAATTCCAGGATGTCTTTGTCCATTTTCTCTAATCCCTTGCTAGCTGTTTAGGCAGCATCCCCTCCGGCCTCTGAGAGAAGCATTTGCCAGAGATAAGCCTGCTCCTTAACAATCCCTAAGGCTACTGGATCTTCTGGAGCCTCTTCTGCCTTTCTGATTCTGTTTGATATAAAGTCTCCATTACAGGGAATATTAGACAAATTTATTTAACTGCAAATGTGCGTTGAAAAGCAAAGAAAAATATCCTTCTCTAAATAAACATTTGTACAACCCAGGTCTGAAGAGAATCTTCTGTGGTGCGTGGAAGATGTGTCACTTTGCAAATTTAAAATTAATGGCGGCAGTGTAGTTACATTTATATGAAAGCCTGTTTGCCTGGTTGTGATGAACTAATTACCTAGAGCAGACTCTTCATTTTTAGGTTCTCTGAGTCCCAAGCACCAAGAATAAAATGGAAACAACCATCTTCTAAGAAAGATAAGGTTGGAATACAGAAAAGAGAAGATGCTTCAGCAACTGGTAATGTCAGGCTAAAGTAGCCATTGGATTCAGGTGACTAAAGAGAGAAGTCAAAATATTATGCAACTGTACAGTGAAATAACAGTATGGAGAAAATCAAGGAAAAAGAATGAAAGTGAAAGAGCAGTGAGTATAAAAATAGGATGAAAGAAAAAAAAAAACGTATACAATCAGATTAAGCAAAGGAAGACAGAAACCTACCATTAAAAAAAGGCAACTAGGCCCTGGGTTATTCTCTTTTTATGGATGAATGTAGAGAAACCTTCAAATGCTACCTAAGTCTAGGTTGTGAATAGCTCATTCAATTGACCCATCTAATAGGGTCTAGAAAATAGCAATAGCTGGCTATTATAATACTAATTGCCTTTACCCGTGAAAAAATGAGACCTAATAAGACTCGGTATTTATGGTCAGCTACACACCAAATAACAATCTCTCCTTTTTCCATCAGAGGTTTTGCAAATAGGTGACTACCTCACACAGCCCAGTTTCTGGTTGAGGCTGAAGAGAATTTTGGAGATGGAAAACAGTCAGAGGAATTGCTGATTATAATTCTTTTGAGTAGCTTTGTAACATTATATGGGAGAGCTATCAAGTTTTCACTCTTTGGTAAGTGGGGAACCCTGACGTACTGCACTTTCTACAAGAAAACAATCTAGGGAATTCTTGTTTAACAAACTGCATTTGCAAGATAGTTTATCCACAAAAAAACCCAAAAAACCCCCAACCAACCAGCAACAACAACAAAAAAACAAAAACAAAAAACCAAAACAAAAACAAAAAAAAAAAAACACCAAAAAAAACTACCCAAAAGAAAATATTCTCTTAATCACGATTCCAATTCATTCTTTTGGACTATCTTAAGGAAATACAAAATGCATATCAAAGGGGAAGGTTATAGGGTGTGTCTGATTCCACAGCCTGGGTGGTCACCTAGTCACTGTATTTGGCCAGCGACATCGAATGCCCCAATGCTAATAGAGGAAATGTGCAGAATGATTAACAAATCAGAGAAATGAGAGCCAACAAAAATAGTTTCCTTTCAAATTTCATTAAACTTTGTATCACTGGAGACACTGCAGATGTCTCACAGCTGAAAAGTTTGCCTCAAAAACAGATATAATTTTGTATACAGGGAGGTGAATAGACCTTTTTCCAGAGACACTGGCGCATTTCCTACTTATTTTGCAAGGCTTAAATCAAGTATTACTTTACCTGTTACAAGAGAAAGACTGCCAGCAAAACCTCGAACCCCTATAAGAACTTAAGTTTTACTTTGGAAAAATCAAGTACATCTGACTCAAGATAATTTTAAATTACTGCTTTCTCTTTTTTAAATTACTGGAGTGGCGTTTACAGAGAGCTTCTACACCTGAGGAAAAAGTTACTTGATCACAGTGATCCAGAACCTTACTGGGGAAACTGCGGTCAGCTTTCATACTTTTTCCCCATCATTGATTCTTAAAGCTTCTCTTCTGTGTAGTTAATTGCCTTTCCTTGCACTGAAGCAGGGTAAACTTTCAAGAGCCTGAAAAACAGTAGTATTCTGGAATTCAGCACTTTTAGATCTACTTAAACCCAGTACTGTTGCAAAGTAGAAGCTGGAGGAACAGGACTCACCAAGAGTCTGGTCTTTTTTGTTCCCGTCACTTTTATTTCTCCCAGTATAGCAAAAAGGAGTTTGTGCCACTTCCAGCTGATGTACTCAGCAAATATCGAATGTCTCGCAGATTGAGTATCACAACTCATACACAAAATGAACAAGTCTGGTGGCATGCTGCGTTTTCAAATCTGGCTGGGCCCAAGCCTTAGACCAGTGCTGTTCAGAGCAGTGCAGAGGGACCAGTCCCTGCTCCAGAGGCCGGAGCCGGTGTTCCTCCCGCTCCCGGCCGCTCCTGGTTCGGCCCGGGCCGAGCGGCGCTTCCCGTGCCCGCTGCGTTATCGCAGTGCCCGGGCCCCGTGAGCTCCATGGCACGAACACGCTGCGATAGGCGCTCCCTATCTCACCGCATTTACAACCGCGGTCACTTCCAGAGGAGCCGCCAGTTCCCGCGCACAGCCGGGCCCAAACCGGCCGGGACCGACCGCCGCTGCCCCGGCGGACCCCGCGCCTCCGGCCGGGCGGGGGGAGTGGAGCGAGGCGGGGCCCGGCGGCCTCCCCGCCCCATCCTCGGGGATGCCGTGATGTTTACGGGCCTGACAGGAGTGGCGGG
>VZRQ01000334.1:0-29420 GCA_013397975.1 Machaerirhynchus nigripectus
TTCCACTTCTGAGTAGGCTTCTTTCAGGACCCAAAAGTCAAAGGCTTGGGGAAGCACCCTGGAAAAAACAACATCTGAAGTAGCCTAAGTAGGACATACCACACCATGAGTCATTTCTCAAAATCTCTCCAGAAACAGTGAAGATGATAAGACGGTGTCATGTGGGAAGCATTTTGTAACCAACAGTAGAACTGCTGTGTATAAAATGAGACTAAAACCCAACTCTGAATAGCAAAGAGGATATGTCAATAACTGTTGTATTTTATCAGCTATGTGCGGTACCAGGTGACTTTTGCTGTGTATATTGTCACCTTCTGATTAGAAAGGAAGATATATAAACACACACAAAAGTAAGATCATGATTCTGCAATATTCTAATATGCAAGACATAATTCAAGATCATAACCAACCAATCAACAGAAAATGCGTCATTTTCCTATTTCAAGTTTAGCAAATATGAATCTAAAACTCACCATTTTTATCTCTATTCTCTTGTTCACATATAAGGCTTGCTTTCCACTACAGGCTACTTTAATGGGATTCGTTACTCAAGTCAACAGGAAATAAATCACTCTTTCCAACAGGACCTATTTGAATTGGATTTTTTTCCCCTACACATCAAGTTAAATCCTTCTTAAAGAAAGAAAGAAAAAAAAGATATGACTAGTCAATTACCATATTAATCTATGTTAGACATTCCACAGATTCATAGAAAATGACCTAGAAAGTCCTCAGCTGGAAGAGACCTTTAAAATCCTCTAGTTCCAACTCCCCTGCCCTCCGCAGGGACACCTGCTCAAAGCCCCACCCAATTTTAAACACTTCCAAGGATGGGGCATCCACAACTGCTCTGCACAACCAGTTCCAGGGACTCACCATACTTCAGTAAAGAATTTCTTCTGAACGTCTAATCTAAATCTCTCCTTTTTAGCTTAAAACTATGCCTTCTTGCCCTCTATCTTGCCTGTGTAAAAAGTTGCTCTGCCTCTTTTTTCTAAGCCCCCTTTAAGTACTGGAAGGCCACAGTGCGATCTCCCCAGGGCCTTTTCTTCTGCAGGCTGAACAACCTCAGTTCTCTCAGCCTGTCTTCATGCAAGAGGTGCTCTCTCCTGGTAAATCAGAAGAAGCTGTGCACACATCTACCCTGCATGGGCACACAAATCTCCATTACATGCACAATGTTAGATTGAGTAGTTGTATAAAAATGTTTGTGCCTAATGATGCTATTTGCTTATTGTAAACTGCAGCAAGTGTGGGTTTTTTGATTGCTTTGCAAAAATAATTCTACCCCCTCTCTCTCTCTCCTCAACCTTTTCTTCCAAAATATCCCATTTATTTTTTTCCTGGTGACATTACATTTGTCCCTACATAATAGTTTTCTCTTTGTGTCTCTCTTTCAAGATCACGACCTTCACCAGCTACATGCCCCGGGAACAATGAAACTGTCAAGGACAGGAAAAAAATGTGGCATTTAGCCCATGAAATTTGGAAGCCTCCCCCAAAAGTGATCATGTTGACTACGGACATCTGTGTCTTCAAAGTGAAATGCAAAATCCACTTCTTTGATCTAGTCCTCTGCTCAGTAACACCACATTTATAAACAAACACGCATCATATAAAATCAATATTAACTTTCTCCTGTTGAGCAGAGAGAGAAGAAGGCTCTTTCTGTGCCCGATTTATTTTTGGGAGGTAACTGGACATCACAGCAAAGAGACGTTTTATATAAGGACTTAGATAGGTGGAGATTTTTCAGAACTAACAGCACATTGTGCACTGCCAATGTGGTAAGTGAGTCAGTTTTTACCATTAACGCCTTGCAATTCTAACCACATATTCAGCTGAAATCCCACCTGAAATCTGCCGATGAAAGCAGCTTTAGCTTGCACACAGCAGTGACGGGGAATGAAGATACACATCAGGCTGATGAGCACTAAAAAGTAAATTGTTTGTCCAGATGGAAATCAATAGCTCTCTTCACACTCTTCATTCTTTGGCAAGATCAGGAGCTTTGGATGGCAATTAAAGCTTACCCAGCTGCCAAGTGTCCTAATTACACAAACAAGAAATCCCACATTTCTCCTTCTACCTGAAATATCCCTTGTGCCACATTCATTAAGCTCATTACAGTCAGACCTCCTGCTGTTGCTAGCACTGTTGTATATTTTAACACAAAACCCCCAAACAAATCCTTGCTTGCATCTGGCCCCACCAGTGAGCCATCCTCCCAAAAGCCCTACAGGTGCTCCATGGTGGCCACCAGCCCCTGTGCTGCACAAGGATTTTCACAAGGCCCTTCCAGGCAGTGTTTTCCCTCATCCACCCCATTTTCAGTGTTTTTCACCTTCCACTGAATTTTCCAGCCCACCCTCCCTTACTCAGGGCATTTCCCATTCATCACTGCCCTCCTGACTACTCGTTCATTGGCCATTTGTTTCTTCGGCTCACGCTGAGCTTCCCCACATCCTTTCCAGCCATCGCCCTGACCACTCAGGATCTGCGTTGCTGGCCATGCTGGGGCTGTGCCAGAGGTGCAGTGCTAACAAGCTGTGCAGGGGCTAAAAGAGGTGGGCACCCACGGGTGCTGCCTGTGGGCGCTCGCCTGCACGAGCAGGTGCCCGGCTGCCCAGGCAGGCGCAGCGCTGGCTGCGGACAGCACAGAGAGCCTGCGAAAGGCGGCGGGGGCTCTCTTCGTTTTGGTGGACTTGAATGATTCTCCTGGAAATGAAGCCCAGTCTTTTATGTACTTTGTAATTACAGTGTTCATCCATCCTTTGTGAACTGAGGCAGGTCTGGATTCTGAGGAAAGAGCAGATTTTACTTCACTTATAAGGAACAATATAGCAAAAAATTCTCATAGAATTTCATAATTACTTTAATTTTCCTGGCATGTTTTTGGAGCTGTATAAATAAAAGTAGCTAATGGACAGCTGAGTTTGAGCAGTGCAAACAGTTTTCAGGAATTCCTCCTAATTATCCTTGACCAAAATACGCATTTTTTTCTAGAAGCTTTCAATAAATCAGGTCTGAATCTAATGCAACTAGCGAAGCTGTGCAAAATATGCTAATGAAAAGAGCCACTAGTTCTTAGGCCTCTTATTTTATCATAATGATTAACATTTTATTATTAATTAAATTGGGAAAAACCTATTTTGTACCCACGGATCCAAGAGCAAGGGGTCTAAAAAGCTCTAAAAACCCAAAGGTAATATAGCATTACAGTCAGCCCAACAGCTCCAGACCACATTGCCTGAAACATTCTGTTGTATAAATCACTTTGTTTATGCACAAAATGGTTTGATTATATTAAATAAGACTAGCTGAACAGGGTTCAACAATATTCACCATGTAACAACTAAGTTATGGGAAAAATCAAGGGGAAAAAGAAAGGGCCAGAGGGAATCCATCAGCCCCCTTGAGCCGTCCATAACCTTTTAATTTACATCTAAGGAAGAGGAAGGTTAAAAAGAGCATTGTGAACATTAAAAGTATTAGCTTGTGTTACGCTTTTTTTTGGTCCCTTTAATAGCATTTTGGTTCTCATTTATTCTCAGCCTCTGGTGCACTGCTCTGGAAGGTCAGTGAGGCCTTAAAGGCAGGCATAAATGAATTTATACTGCCAGAGAAGCACAGGGGCACCTTAGAGCTAATGAAAATGGTCTCCACTATCAGAGAAAGCAAAAATATCAAGCAGCCGGTACTACTGTTGATGCAAAAAGTGGTTAAAAATTTCACTTCATCTCAATGTGTTATAGTTCACCAATAAATACCACACTGATTCTCTTTTAATACAAATAATTCACATGCACATAAACCATCGCAAATAAAGCCTGATGGGAATCCTCCTTGAAAGAGAAAAAGACCATCTGTCCTTCATCAGTTAGGCACCAAAGGGATGCCCTGCTATTTTATATAAGCTGCCAGTCAGTTCTAGGTGTGGGATCATGTATCACATTAGGCAAAGTGCCATGTCTCACACTGGTGAAGTGCTGGGTAATTTGCAGTGCTGTGAACATGGTTTGTAGCTATATTTGATATAGGGCCACAGGACATAAATTACATAGTTTTTACATTTAGCTGCTGCTGCAAATTCTTAACTGACATTAGCTCCTAGGGATTTTCCAGCAGGGATGCGGAGGAAGAGGGGGGAAAAAAGACTTCATTAAAAAAAAAAAAAAAAAGAGGTTTAGGAAAAAGAATTAATAATGTTTATATAGGGATATTTTATTATTACTGTTCTTGTTTTGTTGTCGGTTCAGCTGGACAATATCCCAATAGGCCTAGTGTGCCAAAGGACACAATTTTTAATTTTTTATTTTTCTTTTTTTAAAGTCTAGAGCTGGCAGTATCTGTCTAGATATATCACAGCAAGACCAGTTTTGTTCTCCTATTTGCAATGATTTGTAAGCACTGCTGTCAGGCAATATTTGGGTCTGGAAACCGGCTCCATAAGAAATGATAGCTTATAACCTCTTATGAACATTCTGGGTGCAATATTGATCATACTTGCTGCCTATTGTGACAGATGCTCTCCAGGACACAAAACAAGAAGGCCCTTCCTGCAGAGGCCTTCACAATGGAATTTGAGGAGAGAGACCCTAATCATAGTGCAAGGGTACATACTCTGAGATTCCCTGGGGTTTACTGTCATTAAGGAACTCGAGGCTGAAATGTTGGAATACCAATGCCATCCTTAAACCCTGATCCCGGGGAAATGCTGAATGATTGAAGATTAGCAACTATTTAATCCATTTTGGCCTGGAAAGAATTTAAGAAGAATGAGAAGATTGAATCAAAACTTCAGTAAGCCTGAAGCTATCTTGACATGTTTGTGAAATAAATTCCCTCCCGACACTTTTCTATTATTTCAGTTCTTGGATCATCATTCTTTGCATGCTGGGACCAACAATGCCTTTTATTGTAGCCTGCCCAATTTTCCTCTTGCACACAAAGGGAAAGCTCCCTTGGTGAATGCCAGAGGCAAATACTGCTTTCTCAAAAAGTTACATGGGAGAAGTATGCTTTGGCTTTTGTTTGTGTACTGTAATCTTCAGCCAAACTGAAAGCAGGCTGAGTCATTCATAAATATGGCCTTTGGACTTTAAAGGTCAGCTACGCTTTTCATAACAAAAACCTGTTAACACAGAATCATCCTGGCAAACGCAAGCAGCAGTTTTAAGTGAGGTATCACAAAGGGCCCACCAGGATAAACACCCCACCCATAAATTGTTGCTCTGCAGTCTACAACAAGCAGTACCCAAATAAGAAAATGTTTTCAAGTGAAGGTGGTCTTGGAAAGGTCTAGGAAAACCTACAATATTTTTCACATACCCTAGCTTGGGGAAGAAGTTTACAGAAATGCCTGACACAGCTGAATTTGAGAATATGAGGACTTCTGTCTACAGGTGGCCAGCTTAGAAAAGAAGTGGCACACAAAGGACCAGCTCATGGATGAGAAGACTTGCAGAGGAACGACAAGGGCTGGTTGCAAATAAGAGAACAACATTTGAGGCCTAGAAAAGAAGCACAAGTTATTTCCAAAGAAAATGAAAAACTCAAACTCTTTCAGGGGCTTAAGGGTATTTAAATGCAAATGAACTTCCTTCACTCAACCCAGAATCAAGACCTGCTTAGAAATTGTTGCATTATTTTCTGTTGAGTAATCATAACATTTGAGCATCCAGCATACTTTGGGAAAGGGCTGTGAGCATGGTGGCTGGGTGTGCATGGGATTGTCTCCTGTTAAATAGCCCCGATGTCTGTTCCAAATGTCGTAGCACCTTCGCAGCTGGGTTTTGTGTATGTCTGGTTAGTGGAGACCAACTCCCTTACACATGTGCCGAAATGCCAGTACTCACTTAAACCTGCTATTTTTATGAAAATGAGTTAGAAATATATAGAAAGAGTAGCATGGAGTTACTTTTATACAAGAGCCACAATATATTTTATACAAGAGCCATAATATAAAAATTTATGACTGGGGTTGGGGTTGATGAAAGACTGTGGGATGACAGACCGACACCAAAGTCTTCTAAATTTGTGCAAGGAGTAGTGGGGAGCAGCTGTGCCTTGTGCTGCACTCTGGCTTACCTGCCTCCTAAGCCCCTTCTTCCCTTCTATTCATGCCAGTAGTCTCACCACCTCCCTTCCATTCAAGCTCTCTGATTTGGGTAACTTCCACTTCTCCATTTCCTCGCCCTATTTGTCCTCCCAAAATACATTGAGGCTCCAATATTTCTCTACAACTCTACTGAGAAGTCTGGGCTGACCTGGTTGTGCCTGCAGAATGGCACCCCTTCTGCCACCCGGCTTTGGGCTGCCCCACTGGCTTGTAATGTTTCTTTTCAAATCAGCCAGCTCTGGGATCCCTCACAGCCACAGCTCCTTGTGGTTCATCCAACCTTCATCAGGTTTGGGCTTCTCAGAGTAAGCCCAAGGTCAGTGGGAGCTGCCCTAGGTCCCTCTGGTCTCAGTATAAATGCTTTTACCATCTTCAGATCCACTTCTTGGTTCTCCTTTGAAAATCCAGCCCTGGCCTCATCAGACTCTAATACCATCTCTGATATACACACGCCCCTGGTGCTCCTTCCAGGCTCACCCAGACTGATGTTCTCCTCTCTTTCTTCTGTACCACCTCTCCATAAGGAAACGTTTTGCTAATTCTGCTCAGTTTATCACATCTTGTCTTTTAAATCCCTCCTCAAACTCCCTCTCGCCAGCCTGCTCACAGTGCAAACACAGTAATGCCCACTTATTTGCTTCAGCTTCATGTCACATTGCAATATGACTTAACTCTTTCCCTGGGTGCTTGCCTGCTGGGGTGCCAAAGGAGCAAGCTGGGGGGACAGGACAGGTTCCTGAACACGGGGGAAGGCTGAGGAGGAACCAAACACTTCTCCCGGCTGCCCATATCAGTTAGTGGCCACCATGGTCCCCATCCCCAGGCTCTTCATCCTGTCTTCTGTCAGAAAAACTCAGCTCTTGGTCATGCTTAAATTTGCAGCATTAAGCTCTCTGGCCAGGAAACTTGTGCCAATTTCTCTGAAAACACCTAGCAAATTTCTGGGCACTGCCCCTTTACCAAAGGGGAGGCTGTTTCTATTTCCAAATAATATGAAAATGAATTGATTTCGCAATATTCGTTTATAGTGTTTGATAAATGTTTACTCATGCTGATTAGGAGTGATGCTTCTCCTATGCCCAGTTTATTTTGCAGAGTGTGATTAGAATTATGTATCATTTCAGCTGACTGCCTCTTAGACCAATTAAAAAAGCCAGTGCTGGAAGCCTTCAAGTGAGCATGTGAAGATGGAAAATGAAACAAGAAATTAGCCACATTTTAGAATATTTGGGCTGCTGTATTTCTATTGCAGATATCTAAATGCTGAAATTCCTCACACTGTACTCTTTCCCTGTTTCTACACCCAAAAAGACATCAGAGCCACTGTCATCATTTCTAAATTTGAACTTCCTAAGGTTTGAGCCTGTAGCCTCTGAAGATGATGAAAATTTCTATCCCTAGTGAAATATGTATTTAATTAGTATTTGAAGTAAATTATTTTGAAACTAGACCCAGGTTTATGTTATACAGAAGAGTGCAAAGCCTTATGGATGATCTTTTCTTAAGTTTCAAATTGTACACCAATGAGTAAGATTTTATTTTAACTTGCTTATAAGGATTTCTCTTGGCAAGTGGCTGCAGTGTGCTATTTTATTTGCAGTTCATGTCCTGAAAATCAAGGCATCACAGACATGTTTTCTCCTCTGGTATTAGAGCAGTAGTGAGGAGATGTGCCAGTGATGCCTGAGTGAATTTATAAGACAAGCTGTCATGAAGATGGAAAACAAGGGAAGAAGTGGCTGTGGATGGAAGATGAGTGAGCCCATGCGGGAAGAGTGCTCGGAGTCCACACAAGTCATGCCATGGGGTAGCTGTGACCTGCCTATTGAGAGACATTTATTGCCTCAGTAATGAAGAGCAAGATGAGTATCCCAACCAGGCAGCAAACGGGCTTAAAATGAATAGCAACAACTGGATACAAATAAAATTTATAAAAACATGCTGTAAAGCTAAGCAGAGAGACATTGATATCATTTAGAGATGATAGCCTAGGCAAGTGACCCAGACTAGAAACTCCCTTGAAAGCATAGGCCTCTCTATGTGTTTTAATACACCAAAGAAAAGTTCTGATTTAGGCAATCACCTAAGTGTATATGCTTGTATCTTCAAGCAATATTTTTAATTTGCAAAGCAAGGGTGATAGTCCAAGGATATGTCATTTTCCACGGCGAAAACTGAGCTTAGGGAGAGCAGATCACCTTTCTGCCTTGAGCCTACACACCCTGGTGCTGACTCAAGGGAGACTTTCCTAGGAAAAACTGAGAAGGAGGATGAGAATAAAATAGCAGGCGGAAATAAAACTGTGGAGAGGGGGTGGGTATGTTTTGGTTGCCATTAGGAGAAGCTGGTTAGGGATGGATATCTTCTCAAGTGTAAATATCTTGGCAAAAATCTGACCTGAAACACAGAGCTCAGCATTGCAGTAACACATTTTCTGTGTCTGGATCTAGGGAGGAAACAAGTCAAATCCATTTCTGCAACAGAGCTGGGGGTCTTTAGTTGGGGCAGTTTTCCCACCCCTCCTGCCCGGTACCCAGGCAGTCATCTCACAGTTCACCACACGCAGGTATAAGATGGAATTTGTTTTTAAAAGTCAGATGTCAAAAGGACACCTTTTTCTTCTCAAAATGGAAAACTCCTTGTGCTAGAATCAAATAATTGAAAAGTTGCTGAAACAAGAGAGTAACAGTTAATCCTGTCCAAAGGGTAGATCTAAATTCTCCCTGGAAAGGCTGCTGCATTTGGGATTATATATAGTGGTTAACCAAATATTCAAGGGACATTAGTAATTACCATAACATCCCACCACTTACTCTGTCAAATGCACAATTTATGCAACAAACCCATAACTTCAAAAGGAATTTGTTTACTTTAAAAATAGTTGGAAATACATTTCCAACCCACAGTTTTTTCCCCAATGCCTTCCTGTCCCCACCTCAAAAAATGCGTGAAAGGCTTCTGGGTGTTTTGTGCAAACACCTTTCCCAGGGAATTTTCCCCCAGTGCCATTCATTTCTAATGCATGCCGTGCCAGGGCACACAGCTCCTTCCTTTCCCTGCTGTCCTGGCAGAGGTGTCTGCTGGCTGCCAGTAGGGGATGGCTGCTCCTGCTGCTGGCCCCCAGGTCCAGAGCCCTCCTGCTGCCCCTGCATCCACCGTGGGGACAGCCAATTATTTGGCTTCCAAGCTCAATGGAGCAGGGAAGAGGGTCACAAAGAAGGTTGCTGAAAAGAAATCAAACTTTATGCTGCCATTTCTAAAAATCTAAGATTTATGACAAATACACATCTGAAAGGAAAAATAGATCATGGAGTTGTAGATGGGTGTCAGAAGCCAACAGTTCCCACCCTTTTCTATAAAACCAGCACCAGCAATCCAAGCACCAGAGGTGTACTGGGATGGAGGAGAACTGATGCTTCTCTTAGCTGCTTTACTCTGGACACAAAACAAGCTGCAGCCCCTGCAGGACAGCCCCTGCCCAAGGGGAGCAGCCCCTCTCATGGGAAGCAGCCAGCTCTTCCACCAGGAACCTGCAGCTGTCAATGGCAAACCAACCCACCCTTATCATTTGAGGCTACACTGACTCAGGACCCTAAAAATAAGAGCAGCTGGTGCCAACCCCTGTGCTGTCACGGCCCTGGATGCTGAGCTGACCCACGGCTCCTGGAGCACTTTGCCAGCCGGGCACTAGCCTGCCTGGACTTGTTGTAACCCCTAGCTCTGCCATTTCAGTGAGGTGTCACACTGTGAACTGAACGCTCGCTCTTTAAATCTGATGCATGTTTGGTAATTTGCTTCTTACCTACACTCTGGGAGCAACAGATGCTTTTAGGGACAAGGGATCGGGATTGGTCCCTAATAGTGCCATGTTTTTAGAGAAGCGCTTCAGTTTATGAGGGCATTTATTAAAGACTATGGCATATTTATAGACAAATGGAACAGAGCAGTGGAATGAAAATAGACTTTATAAATTAAGCTTATGCTGTTAACTGATAGTACTGGTTACCAAGAAAGAAGTAGTGCTGGGTAATATAATTTTACTTGATCAGTCCAGCTTAACATGTTAGGGTGAATTTAACTGGTCGCCTGAGCTTGTGCCCACTGCCTTCACCTGGGCCTAGGACAAGGTTCCCAGTCTCCCCCTTCCCTCAGCACAGGCACAGAGCTGGCTGCTCCTTGCAGCATGGCACGCTGGCCAGAGAGAGCCTCGGCCACACGGGAGGCAGCTCCCACACCTGGGCACAGCTTGTGTGCATCTGTCCCCCTGCCCAGTCCCTGGCCACAGCATCACCTGCAGAGCTCTCCTGACCACCCCCCTCCTGCCCTTCTTTCTGCTCAGCGCTGCCTCTGCCCTTGATGGCGTTGCAGCTGAGCCTGCATTGGCAGAGGCTCATTACTAAAAAGCTCTGTAAGGCTTAAAGAAAAGATCTTGCAAAGATATGGGAACTGAAAGCCCCACTTTGTTCATATTTGTCTTCCTTGGCAGGGTGCATGCCGCAGGGCTATCATCTTGCTTCCAGGCTGAAATAGAAATTCAGTAATGCATACTTGGGGAGTTCTGTCACTACAGTCATCATTTCATAGCGACAAATAAGACAGGGAATAAAACAAACAGATGGAAAATGGTCATCCCCATCCATGAACACCTGCTCTGGGATGCAGTCTGTAATGATCTATATACACATTAGAGACAAAATTACTTTACCACCTGTTGGAGAGTATCTGTTCAGATCTGGGAATCAACAGTCTAAAAAGTACCTAGTTGTAGTTTTGAAAATAACAGATTATCTCATTCACAAAAAAAGCTTTTGAATTGGGAAACAAAACAAGGGTAAAAATATTCCTTAAAGAAAACCAGTATGAAGCCCAGTATTATTCACCCCCCAAGATGAGTCACTGACATCATAACTTCCAGGACTTTTTCAAATGTGTGTTACTGAACCCGATTTTGTTCAAAAGAGGCATTCCTCTGACTACAAACAAGGTGGAGCCTTCCATACATTTAGTTTCCAGGCTCAGGTCTTAAGGCATTTAAGCAGAAGTCAAGAATTTTAAAGATTTTTAAGGCTTCTGAAGCCCGTATTGGTTTTGGGAAACCTACATACTCAATACTTCCAAAAGGCAAGGTCAACCCAATGGTATGGCTAAGCAAGATTTTAGGAGCATAATAATACTGGCAAGCATCCCTGTCTGAATACAGTTTACAGTAAAAACCTTTGCAATTAGACCTTGTACCTGTTCCCTCAGAAAAATTAGCCATGTTTATTAGATTTTTCCAGAAAGTGGAGAAATGAAGCAAAGAAAACATACCTCTGTTCAACAGCACCCTCCCAGCAAAAGCTTCCAGTCTCAATCCTTCTGCTGGAATGTATTTTCATTCCTGCATTTTGACAGTATCTCAAAATGCAGATGGCCAGAGCACTCTTACATAAAACTGGTGTGGCCTTGTGCTATGAAGTCACTGTCCAGTAAAATTTCAGCTGTTTCTGTAGATGAGGATTGTAAGACTGGGCTTTCTGGTCTTTATTTGTAAGAAGGACATATTTAGGTTTCCACAAACTGAGTAGAAAGAAATCTCTTTCCCCACTCTACCCTCCCTTCTGGTGTTTAAGGGAGAAGCAGAATAGGTCCTGAACATGCACTGATTCGTTCTTGTCTTTTTGAGTGCATATAAACACGTTAAAATAGCTCATTAGCTTTCCCCCAGGCAAAAAGCCCAGGTAGATGGCATCGTATGACAATTAATTTACTAAGGCAGCAACATTTGTGCATGAACAGAACAGACATAATTGCAGCTCTGGACTTTGAACCGAATCCTTGATGTCCAACAATGTGTTTGAAAAAATTTAATGATGGGAAGGAAAGAAAAGCAGATGTAAACATGAGAAGAAAATTGAAAGCAAGTGCGTTGAATTTTGCTGGTGATTACATAAAACAAGTGTGAGCACAGAGAATATATACAAACCTTACTGCATACTTCAATATCAATTATAAACCGTAATTCCAAAAATAACTTTCCCAGCAAGAAACCATATCCACAAGAGGAACAGAAGACTGTTATATAAAGGGATTCAGGGTCAAAAAGGAAGGTCCAAGAACAGTGATCTATTCACAAACTCTGAATTACTTCACCTCTTTGATGGAAAAATACAGGAAAGGCATAAGGCTTTCTCACTTCATGTGGTTAAAACTATAAATACATCTTCTGCTGACCTGCAGGTACTCACTGATGCCAGGCAGACTAAAAATGAATTCTTGCCAGCCTGTCACTCCTTTTTTTTGATAACAGGTACATGTTCTTAGCCACAGCATGGTTCAAAAATTACTTTGAGACTTTTACCAGTAATGGTGGCTATTTTTACAATCCTCTTGCCTAGATCTGTGGGATTTTCCCCATTAGATAATTGCTATTTTAAGAGTAACTTGTCAGCCAACACAAGAAAGATGAGATCCAAACTTTGCACTGTTTGTATCACCATCTTGAGTCAGTAATTGGTAATGCTGTAAAACAAATCATTTTAGGCATCTAAGGCACATAAACAACCTTTGACCAAACCAGGCACTGTGAGTAGACCTGGCCCCACCAGAAAACCATTCAGTGTGTTTCAGATGCTGCTTACTGCATTTTGGCAGGGAAAACTAATTAACCCTGTATGACGATGCAGCCAGTATTGCTCCTAACCCCCTGTATCAGCCACAGGGCCGTGGAGAGCCCGGCAGTGTCCCACTGGATTCACCTTTCCTTGCAAAGGGCGTCCCTACAGGCACATGCCCTGCTGCTGCTGGCCAGTATCGAACTTAGAGCAATGCAGACTGTGAAAGAGGTCAGCGGTATGGGAAAGAAATTGTTACTTTTCTTCCTGCACAGAAAGGAATGGATTCAGCATGTGCCAGACTTCCCTCTTTTTTTTTTTCCCTTGACAACTTGCAGCCCATTGTTTATCAAATGGCACCCTGAATCTTCTGCGTCACATTTGCTTTGACTTAAATACTTCTCTTTAATTAACACAATGTGTATCATGGCAAACCAAAAATTTTAAAAAGCAGGACTTCTGTGGAAACAAAGTTTATTATTTCCCACACAGATTAGATGCTAATTTTCCTAATGAAATAAAACATTTGCATATAACTCTGCTGCTCTCTATTCCAGATGAACCCAGTCTCATGCGGGCTCCTTTCAGTGTGACAGCTGATTGTACACATGGTGTAATCACCTCACCTTCTTGCCTTTTGACCATTTTTGTTTCCTCTAACTGAAATGAAACTGTTCCAAAAACCACCTGTGTCGTCCTCTGCACCAGGGAGTTTTGGGGCAGGCCAAAACAGATGTTCTGTGTCTCTGGCCCACGCCAGGGTGATGCTCTACTGCATGTGATCCTGTGCCATCACCAAGCAGAGAACCTGCCAGCAACTCAGTGGACACAAGAAGATTTTGGCTGGATCCCAGTGCACTCCAGGATGACAACTGCTACAATTTGTTAATAGCTTGAAAACTTTAAAGCAGTCTTAGCACTGCTCCAAATCCCTCTGAGGCTGCTTAACCCTCCCTGCTGCACCATTGTGGCTATCAGAATCCACCTCCTCAGTCCTCTCCAGTGAAACTGTTCTAAGTTTTGCCTTCAAACAGGCAAACTAAATGAGAATTTCCACATGCAGTTCATGAGGACAGCAGGAGACACCTGTGAGGGCCTGCCAAAGACAGGCAGCTCCACAATGCCCTGCTGGCACCACTGCCGTCTGTGCATCCTTCTCATCCAACCTCCACTCATCCTCATTTGCAATAAAAATATATTAAAAATCTCACTCCTTAAAGTCCCTACCTGTGAACTATCAGACTATTTTGTGGGGTTCCAGGTGGCTGCAGCCCTTCCAGGCTAATAGCTTAGCTGTAAAGGACTAATGCATCAAACGTTTCAAATATTTACAATCGTGTGACAAGACCAGGAGACCCACGAAGGGTACTAGTACTGTAACACTCATTTAGAATTTTTAAATGGTACCATATTCTCCTAAAGACAATATTCATGTTTGGGGGTTTTTAAAAACAGACAAACAATACTGTTTTGAACTTACTTAAATTTTTCTTTGCAGATTTTTTTGTTCAAGCAGCCACATGATCTGTACTTACTTACAGAAGGTCTACAGTGCTTTCGCTTTGGGTTTTTTTAAGCAAGCTATATTTGTAAATAAGGCCTCTGATGACTAAAATGGCATGGGATCAATGTGTAAAGCTTTTTCAGGCTGTTATTAGAACATCTAAGAAAACCTGGTTCACTTTTTCCTCTGTACAGGCAAGTTTCCTCTGCCTCTGTGTACAGCAACAGAGGAGAGAAAAACACTGGGAAGATGTTGGAAAATATGATAGTAAAACTGCAAATACTGACAGGTGGGCTCAGAGGAGGTAAATCTCTCCATCATTTTGTTTTTAATGGACTAGATTTGATAGTGAAGCACTGCCTTCCCCTCCTGTTTAGGAAGGAGCCTATTTAGAGAGGCAGAAGGAAAGGTCACAGGGCTGGAGCATTGGAGGATGTCATTAGCATTTCACTAGATTTCCCTAGCTCTGCAGAGCCACCGCAGTCATCTTTGCCTGCCTGCGTCCTAAACCCTGCCAGAGACCCCTCCGGCAAGCAGGGGTGAGCTGGCTCAGCCCGAGTTGGGCATGGGTTCACCCCCAGGAGCAGCTCACATGCCCTGTCCAGATGTGCCATTTCCGGGCTGCAGCTGGCCAGGAGCTGCTGGCTGCCTGCTTCAGCTGGGCACAGCACTCAGAACAGCAGCGAGGTGGCCAGCAGGCGAGGACAGCTCGGGCAGTGCAAGGAGGGCACTGGTGGCACCTCCCCAGCCATAACCTACCTTTTGGGGATGCTGTGTTTGTGCTGGCTGGCAGCTCCCCGTGCCCAAGGCAGGGCTGCACCCACAGCCTTGCTGTGCACCCACGCTGCTGGCGGCCGTGTGGGACCACGGGCAAAATGAGTAGCACAGTTTCTTGTTAGGAACATTTGAAAACAATTTTAGAGAAATGTATCACACTTGGAAAACTCTGTCACAGAGCTGTTGTGTTTCTGGAAGGGGGAGATGGGAGGTAGAAGTTCAGCTTCACACAAGCAGGAGGAAAAAGCTTGGCAATGCTTTCAGCTCCACAAAATCTGAGCTGCTGTTAGCATGGACAGAACAGTGGTTGCCCAAGCATCCACGTAATTTTTCCCAAGCAATACTCCTGAAGGGCTATTTTTCTTTTTCTTTTTTTTTTTTTTTTGCTGCACAGCATCTCCCAGGTGCTGCACTACTGCCTCCCATCACTCTCCTGAGGACAGCAGGACTGAGTGGCAGGAAATGTCCCAACAGGAGCCCAACCCCAGGAGCCCAACCCACCATCCACAGCACCCCTGACCCTCTTCCCTGCCAAGCCCTGCTGCCTCTATTCCCAGTGTGGATGCTCACCCTCCCACGAGACATTAACATCCCCCACAGTTTCTCTGCGTCACAAATGAACTGCAAAACGGCCAGCAAGGGAAGAGGAAAGGGCACTTTTGAACTCCTGCCCCAGTCTCTCTCCTCTGGCAGCCAAAAGCAGGGCAGAGCCTTCCCTCAACTGCAGCAGTGAAGGCTCACCCAGGGGTGCTGGAGGGCATTGGGGCTGGATCCAGCCACGTCTCCATGCCTGGGCGGCGCAGCCAAGCTAACCAGCTGGAGTGTGGAGGAACAAGGACTGCTCAGTGGTTTTAAAAGGGGAAATTATTTTTCTGCCAGACCATCCCAGCCTTCCAGCACTCACCACACCATCTGACCATGGGCTACATTTAAAACATGCTTTCTGGCCCTTTCTTGCCAGGGAAAGGATATGAATAACAAGCTGGTGCAGCCTTCTTATAATGCCACATTTTTCTGGTTAGTAAAATCTCTGGCAAAAACATGAAGATCCAGATAGCTTGCAATGTGCCAGCATACCAGATGCAGGCTGGATGCCTGTATGATGATGGACAGCTGGACATCACCTCCTCTAGCACCACCCTGGCCTGTGAAACACCCTGACCCTGGAGAGGTGGAAAGGTAGGGTGACTCAGAGAAGACATGTGCCCATTTTCCAGTAGCCCTTCTACCAAACCAAACACTTGGAAACACTGGTGGAGCCATGAGCAAGTTGTGGGCAGTAGGACTAATGAGACTTCATTTCCTATGGATTTGTGTCTTGTGGCTGGACTTTCCAGTGTCTGAAGACCATATAAGCACCAAGGAGACACTCTCTGTGGTCAGGGTGTTCACAGCCTCTCCCTCTGCATTTCCCCCTTGGATTTCTCCTCCCACCTCTAACTGGAGCTGGGCCCAGGCCATCAGCTCTCCCAGGGCATCAACACCCTCTTCCCCCAGCTCCTCACCTTCCCTTCCTGGGCTCTGCCTCTGGCTTAATCTCTCAGAAACAAATGCATTCCTTGCGTGGTTGGCTGAAATAGATCCAGTGGACTCAAAAACAGAGGGCAAACTAGCAGGCAGCAGTGACTAATAAAAATGCCTATAGTAAGAAAGCCAGCATAACAACCTTACATAAACATTAAATATAAAGCAGGAGCAGCCCACATCCTTGAGTCTAGAAGCCACAAATGAAAACTTTCTCAGGGCCAGGAGATGCTGGGCATGTACCACACACCCCTGAGTGCTCAGGGCAGCAAGGGAGAGGGAAGGAGTCACGATGATAGCTCCCAGTTACCTCCCTGGACATCAGCATTGTTCCCTTCCCAAGCTCCCCCTGCATCCCCACAAAGCTCAGCAGTGCAGTCCCTGCTGTTCCACCTCCTGCTGTGGGTGTGAGGATCAAGGAGCATCCCAACCACTGCACAGTCCTGCCACAGGTCACGCAGCACAGCAACACAGGGGTGAGTGGAAAAAGGCTGGTAAACTCATCTGTTTGGTACACACAGCTGGGCCGGCACATGCTGCATTTCCCACATTAAAAGTGGATCTGTTTTGCATATGGTGCTTACCCTCAGTGAAACTAATTATGTAGTGCCAGCAACGAAACACTGAGCTTTGCTGACCTGCACATGGTTCAGTGCCACAGACTCACTGTTGCTGCACTAAACACTGCTTCACATTCATCTCTTGCAAGGGCAGAGAGACTAATGTTTCACCGTGAAGATACATGACAAAATAAAGGGAACAGATCAGATGCAGAAACGAAAGGTTACCCAGCTCTATTTACAGTGTTGGAGGTGTCATGTGCCCAAAGCTATATAGTTTTTAAAATAGACTGAAAATGAGGTCAGGCACGTTCTAGGGGCCATGGAGTTTGCTGTCGAAGGCAGGAGCACGGCGCAGCGTCACGGTGCCCGCCGGAGGGGACCAGGGACAGCCCCTGCAGCGGGCTGCAGTCGGGGCAGGGAGCGCTGCCGGCACGGCTCCCTGCACGCACACGGGGCAGAGCCAGCAGCAAAGGTGGCTGGGCTGAGGGAAGGCTGCTTGCCACCACCGAGAAGCAAAGGCCCCGAGTGGCCCTGGCACCTCTGGAGTGGTAACCGTAAGGCAGAGCCAGACTGATCACAGTGGTGCACACAAGAGATACTCTAGGCATAAACAGGAATGAGAGAGTTTCAGACTGGGTTCAGAATTCCAGCCTGACTTATCCAGTGATGTTCTATTTTCCCTACGGCTTGCCTTCCCACGTGTAAAACGCAGAGGCACGTATAGATAGCTTTTCCCACTGACAGTAGAACACATGCTCTAAGACTGTTCGGCACCAGAGACCACAGAGGTTTAAAAATAAACACCTTTTTAAGACAATGAGGAATAAATACCCATCACATGAACAAGTGCAAAATTAGCTGGAACCGTGTTGTCTGTGGGACAGGAATTCACTTTGCTGTCAAGCTGGTTTGTGGCAGAGCTGACTGGCCACAGGGTGTGATCCAACAGCACACCCCCTGCTGCAGGAGATGACCAGGACAGCAGGACACGGCCTTGGTTTCTATTTACAGCTCACTCCATGCATCCCACACCTTCTCTCTTTGCATGATAATCTGATTCCCACAATATTTTTCTTCCTAAAACTAACATGAAAATGAGAGCAGAAGAAACATAGCCTCAACCTGCTGTTTGAACAGTACTGGATACTAAAAAGTAAAAAAAAAAAACAAGCTGAAGATGCTATCATCTGGACCAGAGGAGGATAGACTGAGAGTCAGCAAGAGGCTTCCAGACAAGCAGAGGGAAAGATGGCTCTCCTTCACATCAACAGCAAAACATCACTCAGCAATTGAATCAGGTCCCCTCTGCACTGGAAATCAGCTTTTGGATGGGGCTGGCCACTCTTTCATATTGACTTGTCTGTGCACAGTGACACTGCCACTAACACCTAATTTATTTTGTCCATTTAGGAGACATCTAGTTATCTCAATTATTTAACAATGTGTAAAATTACAAACATATTCAACTACAATAGGTTCCTCTTGCGTAAACCTCTCCTCTTGGCCACATACATAATGAAAACCCTGTTGAGTCAGTAATAAAATCCAGAAAGCTTTCAAGTCTCAGAACTGAATGTTCAAATTTTGTAGCTCACTTCCTTTTCTAACCAGACAGCAGGGCTGCCAAGAGAATTTCTGGGCGTTCAGCCCCTTTTGATATACATACACACACAAATATATATATAGCACTCTACTGGGACTGGCAGAGTGCAGTCATTAATTGTTTTAAATGCAGTTATGAACAAATGCATTTAAAAAATAAATCAGAATACTATTTGTTTTCATCTGATAAAACAGGCATCTCAGACCTGGAAAGGGAAAAAGATCAGCTCCAGCTCTGTCAATAAATAAATATTTGCATTTCACTCCAGCAGAGGAAAAACGCAGCACTAATTTTAGGAACCAGCCTCAAAAATTCCTGTGTGGAAATACCATGGTTCTTTATGCAAATAGACTGTTTGCACATGCAAATACATGATTAAGGTACTATATGCATGTACAGGTCAGATGTGATCTAGAGCACCAAGGCTTGGAGGCCAAGCCCTGCTCCCATGAAGAGCAGAGCATCCTCACCCTGCACTGGAGCCAAATAGTAATGAGTGAACTGGACCAATCACAACTGGGAAGACTTCGATAGCTAAATATGAGAGCTTTAAGGTTATAATACACAGAACACTTGTGGATCCTGCCCAAAAGACTAAATAGCTTCTAAATCCTTTGCACTATTTATAACAACAACCACCACCACAATTACATTTATTTCTCCTCAGAAGCACTGCCTGTTTTTGTATTTATACTGTAAGCAGCATATTAAAAAGGGGACCAAATAGATTTCACATATGTCAGTGCAATCCAAGAGCAGCAGCCATGTGAAGGGCCAGACAAATACTCAATGAGTTTCATATGGCATGGAAATACAAAGCGAAGTTCAAGTCTGAGAGTTTTCCCACACTCTGGCTAAGTACATTACCAACAGCCACCGTAGGGGAGCAGGGGGATCCAGGGCATGGTGCAGCATCCCCACAACTCTTGGAGGTGCTTATACTGGTGTGGGAGCAAAGAACCACTGAATGAGAGATACTCTGGCAAGTAAGCATTGGCTGAGGAATTAGACTCTGTGGCTTTTCACTTGACAGGCAGAGCAAGGTCATCCTAACCTACTCTGCACTCTAAACTGGGAGATTTTTACATCACTTTCATGATGAAATTTTTCCACTGTCAGTGGGCAATGAGTCAGAAGGGAGAGGGATGCTGTTTACTGAAAAGCTCTTGGCTCTAGAGGGAGGAAAAGGGAAATATATAGGAGAGGCTAAGGATGGGTTCCAAGAAGAAGATAAGAAAAATATAACACAGACAAAATATGGAAGTGAGAGTGGAGGTGGAAGCAGAAATACCAAACAGAAGACAGAAGGGAAGACACATCTAGAAGAACCCAGACAGAAAGCTGGATACAGGTAAAGAATAGCAGAAGGATGCAAATGGGAAACAGAGAGCTGAAAAATGGGGGGATAAAAATTGGTGGGTTCCCAAATTGTGTGCTATTGATGTACATGTGCCCTTTTTAAAAATAAATCCATAGCAAGATGACCCTGATATAATCAGGATACCATTGACCCTATCAGGACAGCCAGCTTGCTCTGGCAGAGGGTACAAAATAAAGGTGCCTGAGTAGAGAAAATCATTACATTGACTAAAATGATTGGGATCAAAGGGAAGACCCATTGCTCCCCACAAAAATACCATTCCTCCTCTTGAGAGGGGTCAACCTGTGCATTGTAGCCGCCCTGCATACGCTCCTATCATTCACAAGCACCCATAGTTTTCTCACTTCTGCTTCAGGTACCTCGTCCTTAGCACACCCTCCTGACCCCCAGGAGTCAGGAAATAACATTTATCTCCTCTCTACAGAGAGGCATTGAAGCACAGGGAGATTAATGACTTGTCCAAGACCATGCTGGCAGACTCTGGAAACCCAGAGCTTGAACCCAGCTCTCCCAAGTTCCCAGTCAGAACTGCAGCTGCTAATGAGAAGCTGCAAAATTTAAAAAATGCAAATGAACCATCTTGAAATTTTTATAAATGAAACTCCTGCTGCAGGCATGAATGGAGGAAGTGCAGACTCCAACAGGCAAATTCTTTGCCATCCCATCTCCTGAGTCCCAGAAATCCCGTTGATCTGGGCTAATAAATTTCCCTGAGCCCTAGACATTCTCTTGGCCCTCATCCCAAGCTCACATAAGAAGCTATTTCATAGGCGAAGTTCTTATTTACAGTTACTCAACTCCCATAATATTTTATCTGAGGTGGCATTTTTAACACTCCCCTCCCCAATACTGGATGAACTGTCTCTTTCTTTGCTTTATAGGTTTGTAACTAATCTAGTTAAAATCCCATAAATATTGGGATGTTTCTGTGCTCCCCATTCAGACAGGAGGCTGGCTGAGGAAAAAGTCCATTCCCATTAAAATGATGGTGACATCCAGACTGGAGCTGACAATTAGTTCATTTTCTAAGGCTACTGTCACCGTGCCAGCTGCCCTTCAGGAGCTGACTGTGCATCAACTGTGTAGCCTCCTAAACGTGTGATACTCGGGCACGAGTATCCATAAAACCCATTGAGAGCCCAGGCCTTGCCAGGTTGCACAGGGGGTTAATGTGTTGTTTGCTACCCATGGGGGGCCCGGGCAGGAACCTTTGCTTTACTGCAGCCCTGTGTGCCACTCCAGCATCAAGGGATGTGGGGGGTCATAAAAGCAGGGAATGTGGCTCCAGGGAGCAGCCAGCAGGGTGCCTCAGGCCAGCAGGACTGCTGGAATCAGCGAGTCTCAGTCTGGGTCCAGGACGGGCTCGCTGGAGTCAGTGCTCACAACTGATGCACAGCAGAGAGGCACGAGAGGGCCATAATGAAAAACGGGCTGCGGTTCAGCTTGCAAAGAAAAGGTTGTGCTACTCCACCCCTTCTCCTGGATGTGCAGCGGTCCCGAGTGCTGCCATGGCTGTGTCAGCACTCAGCATAGGATCCCCCTTCTCTTGGCACCCTCCTGTCCTGATGCTCCCTGGGCAATGGGGTGGTCTGTGCATCGTACTTGTCCCAAAAGGACAGCAGGCAAGGGAGCTGCAGCCAGGGCTCAAAGGTAAAGGCATCCCCTCATCCCTGTGCTGGAAGGCCCCAGGAAGGAGAGGTGCTGAGCTGCTTTCACCAGGATGATGCTGTCCTGCACTGCACAGGTACCTGGGGGATGGCCCCATCCCTGAGTGTCACCAGGATGGCAGGTCACCCGCAGTCAGGAAAGATGTCCTTGGCAGGTGAAGCTGGGGAGAAAGCAAAACCATCTCACCAGGACTCCTGGCCTTCACACACACCTGAGATGACTATTAAATTTTTTTAAACATACATATATATATTTAATCATAAAGTGCTCAGCTAGCCCTAAGACAAGCTTCTGCTTCCTAACTCTACTTTTCTTCAACAGAAAACTTTTATGAGAACTTAATCAGCCCAAGATCCCCCTTTAAAGGTTAAGGGTTTTGGTTTTTTTCCCACGAGCTGCCAACTATTTAATCAGATTATTGAAATAAACTCACTTCTCAACCAAAGATAACTTCTGAGGAAGTCAGAGAGAGGCAGATGCAGCCACCCATTCCTTGGGAACTTTCCAAAACCCCAAATGTCAGTTGTTTCAGTTAATTTATGTGTGCTAATTAATTGATGCCATTAATTTTGACCAGATATATCAGCCTTAATGTCAGTATAATTAAAGAGAAGCTATTCCTCAGAAAAGACCCCAACCAATGTCAAAACTAACATATAAAAAAATCTCCCTGAATGTGGAAATGGGTTCCTGACCATTCCTGTCAGCATCTTATGTGTGTCCATCTTACTGGGTGGGGAGGGCTCTGCACATTTTGCTTTCCCCACAGCATCTGGTTCCTCTCACCTTTTAGAAACATGCCTCCTAATAAACATCCAGGATCTCAGCCGTGGTCCTGAGCACCAGCTCCTTGTCCGTGGAAAAGCACAAGCACTGCATGCCGGCCCGCGTCCCCACCTCCCCACGCTTCCCCATGCACAGGGCTTGCTGCCCTGCTCTGCTCACTCCCGAACTCTTCATTTCACACCCCACCTTCATCAGGGCCATTTCAGCAACAACCATCTTCTCCGGCCAGGAGAGCGGCCACCATGAGTGTCCCTTTCCCTGGCTACACAAGCGAGGAAACACTTCTTACTCCACATCCCCACCATCCAGTCCTCTATTTTTGAAGTATGTAAGGCCTGAAATGTAGAATTTGGGATTTTACACCAGCTAATATTAATAGAAACATTCTCAGGATTTTTTTCCCCCCAATGTAAATGGAACACTTTTATTTTTTTAAGCATGTCCCTGCAGAGCTCGCAGGCCAAACACTGGAGCATTGTGCCTGCCCGGGGAGCGCGCTATAAACACATCTGTCTAGCTGCTCTGTCAGGCCCACTGAGCTCTCTATAAACCAGGAAAAGTAAACCTGTACATTAAATATTTACTGTTTTCAGTGTGTATAATCTAGAAGTGTTTTTAGCAGCACAAGCAAGGCACACTTTTAATCAATGATTTTTATTTTGACATGGCACTGTTAAAGGCTGCATGGATACATCTGTGAACTCAGAGGCTCTCCTCTCACAACCAGTTACAAACGTTATCATGTTATCACACACTGCTCACCTGGAAGACCCCCTCCTATCCACCGTTCTTCTGCCCTGATCCTAAAATATCCTGTAAGTCTGAAATTTGAGCTTGTGGAGGGTTTCAGAAGCAGACTCCAGGTTAGGCAGTGAGAGAGGACAGTGGCAAACACGTAGCTGACTGTGTACAAAAGAACAGAGATGGATGCAAAGCGTTAAAAGAATTAAAATACAAAAGCAAACTTCTCTGAAAGTAAATAGCTGGTGGCCAGCACTAAGTTTCTTTTACAATTCATGTATCAGCTAGCTTTTAATGCTTGCTCCATGCAGAAGAGCTTCTGCTTTCATCTCCACACTGATACTAGGAGCCATAATTTATGTACAACAGGAAAAGTGATGTTAATGCAATTATAAAAAAGTCTCTGCACCAAAGCAGTCTGCTGATAGCCTTGGCTAACCTTTCACTTCCTGAGGACATTGATCCCTGGGAAAACAGTGGGCAGTAGACAGGCTTCCTGGCTGGCTCAAAGAGTTGTCCTTCTCCCTGAAGCTCTGCACACAGCTGCTGGATGGAGCCCATGCGTGGACCCTTCCTCAGAGCAGCCCACCAGCTCTCACCAGCTGGCTCCCTCCAGTTTTATTTTAGTCCCCAGCAGAGAGAAGGTAAACAAAAGATTCCATTCATGTGGTTTCTTCTTTGTTCACCTAGAAAAATCACCCCAACCAGCTGCCCATAATAAGACAAATCTTTCGTGTTTGGATGCTAATCAAGTGTAGAGATGGTTCAGCATTTCTTCCTGATCACAGACACGTAACACTGAGATGGGCAGCTATTTGCACGTTCTTGGATCATAACTCCATCTCCACAAGCATTCTTAAGGCACATACATGATCTGCTGGCTGCCTGAAAGTCCTCCCTATCTGCGAGGATGACATCGTGTCTAATTATCTGTCTGCTATTGATTTTTGCACTGCACTATCACAGACTAGAAGCAAGAGGCAGAAGCAACTGATTTCCAGCAGTGGAGTATCCCTGGAGGAGGTTGTGGCTGGCTTCCCTGCATCACTTAGCTCATGAAATAAGCGAGCCCAAGAGAAGAACACAGCTAGTTGCCACTGCAAGGTGCTCGCACAACATACTGGTGGGCAAAGCGTAGGAGTCCAAGTGGAGCAGAACAGAAATGAGCAGTAATGCAGCAAACACAGCTAAGGTCTCACTGTTTTAGTAACAGAGAATGAGTACGTAGCAGAGAATGAGTAATGATTTTGGACAAAGCCAACAGGCACCTCAGGGGATTCTGAAATGAATCCTGTGATATATCCAGCAGCTAGCTTGTAAAGCACAGTAAGTGACAGAAAGCACTGTGTGGCAGAGCATGTGCAGCATCCTGCCAGAGCAGGCCTCTCCTCCCATTTGTGTGCAAAGAAAAGAATAATTAATCAATACTCTTTTATTTTTTCAAGAAAACATCTACAAAAACCTGTTACTAAAATCAAAGGTTAGGCAACTCCTTAAATGTCCACAGATCAGTGACAGCAAACTATTCCACCATAAACAACAGGGAAGGAAAGCATCAGCAGGACAGCAAAAGGTTCCTGTACCTTTAACACAAACTAACCATAAGGAAATGTAGCTGTGGTTATTAATTATAATGAAATAAAGCACCTGCAGGAAAAGAAGAGTTTGCAGTATATTTCAAATGTAAAAAAGAAAACAAACAAACCTGAACCTGCCAAGGAGAGCGTGTTCTGGGCAGACAGTCCCACAACAGAGACACAAGCGGGAGCTGGTTGTCTCTGAGGTGCAGCTAAGCTGTAGACTAAGGCAGACAGCAGCTGATAACCATTATGGATCATAGCCTGGAAGTGTGCTTTGATCAAGGATTTCTCGGGCACAGCCCAACTGACTGCAATCTCAGGTTCAGCTGGCTCCAGTAACTCCTTGTGATCGTAAGCAACTTTCTTCTGAGCTTGGTTATCTTGTCTTAGCAGATGTCAGTGCATGTGCATTGCTCCACTGGGAAATCCTGTGCTCTGAAGACCAGAGTTTAAAGTTAAGATGTTTCTGCTGAGGTCATTTGGGATGATTAATTCCTGCAGTGAGATCTTTGTCTGAGACCTTCATCTCAGCAGATGCTGGAAAAGAACCTGTGTATGCCCCTGACACCTCAGCCTCCTTCATGAAATTCATGAGACACAGCTGTGAATTCTTTCCTGGAATTTATAAACAGATTACAGGCTATACTGATACCTTTGCAAGCTTCATGACTGCATGGGATGAAAACAACAGACAACTAAGAAATCCATGTGCCGCCAGGTGCTAGCTAGGACCACCTGATTATTTTTATTTTGTGGCATGGCACAGCCCACAATACTCTTACCATTGCAAACTTCAGCTATAAGGATGTGCTCGATGCAAACTGCATCTTCTGGATGTAGCCTACTGTTGAAATACACCTGCATGAGAGTGGGTGAACATGTGTAAGTAATTCACCCATCTCACTGAGGTAATTGTAGTCGCTGGTGTTGAAATAAAGTTTATGTCAGATCCTGGAATGACCATGACAAAGGCATTTTCAGTCTGTGATTGGAGGAACTAAGCAGGAGCTGGCTGTAACTACTGCATGTTTCTGCATCCAGCCTGGTGTGAGGAAGCCAGGCAGTACAGACACACTGCTCATCAGGGGTTCAACAGGAGCCTGCCGAGTGTGACTGTCAGCAGGGATGCTTCCTGCCTCTGCCACATTGCTGCATCCCTTATGTCCATGTAAGCTGCAGGTATCCTGTATCCTTGTAAGCTGCAAGTACAGCCATGCAGCTCACACAATGAAGCAGCAATAAGCACAACTGAATATGACATCAAATTTTCCTTCTCTGTTTCCCTGCTGGATGAGGAGGCTCACGAATCCCCCTTGCACTTCCACACAGTGGGAACCTCCACGACACCTTGACAGCCGCCAGAGGAAAACGCAGCACGCTTACAAAGCACGGTGTCTCTCAGTGCACAAATACTGCAAAGCAAACCCCCACATATTAGAAACCACAAGCAAGGCACAGACTGTACAAAAACTGACAGGCATGAGCGTAGCTGAAGGGAGGGCAGTAGGGAAGAGGAAGAAAACAAATAGGAAATGCCATACTCAAAAGAATTTAGCATAAACTCTGAGCAAATCAAAGCAAGGAAAAACTTCTGAACCCACTTGAATTTTAGCTGCTGAAGCCTCCTGGCTACTTGGCTGGTCTGCCTGTGCATTGCCATGCTTAATTCGCCCCACTGGATTTGCACCTCCTGTGAGTGGCTGAGAGGAGCCATTGACTCTGGGAGGACTGATTTAGTGCAGCAGGAACCAGCGGCCTGGCAGAGGCTGCGGGAGAGGCCCAGCCCAAGGTAGGTAAACACTGTCGTGGTTTAACCCGGCAGGCAGCTCAACACCACAGAGCCGCTCGCAGACTGCAGCGGGCTGGGGGAGGGAACGGGGAAAAACAGTGCAATTCATGGCTTTAGATACAGACAGTTTAATGGAACAGAAAAGGATGGAATAATAACAATAATGATAAAAGAATTGGAACATACAAAACAAGTGATGCCCAACGCAATTTCCCACCACCCCTGACCAGTGTCCAGCCAGTTCCCAAGCAGTGGCCCCTGGCCAGCTTCCCCCTGGTTTATATACTAACCACGTGTCATATCATACGGAATGTCCCTTTGGCCAGTTGGGATCAACTGTCCCTGCTGTGTCTTCTCCCAGCTTCTTGTGCTTCCTAGCCTCACTGGTGGGGTGGGGGAGGAGTTGAAAAGTCCTCAACTTAGTGCAAACATTGCTCAGCAACTGAAACAGTGTGCTATCAACATTCTTCTCATCCTAAATCCAAAACACAGTCACGTACCAGCTACTAGGAAGAAAATTAACTTTATCCCAGCCAAAACCAGGACATACCAGAAGAGGGAAGGATGCAGGGAAAAGACCGGAACAGAAAAAAAGAGAAGAAAGAGTAGGAGAGATGGAAGAAACAGCAATGGATCAGCAACAGAAAAAGAGAATGAGAAAGAGAAAATTAAACACAGTACAAAAAAAGGGCTGGATGCTGGATTTAATAAAATCTTTTTCAAGAGTCCACATGGTTGTAAACCTCTGGTGTGCTCCAGCTTGGTGCTGGATACTTACTGTCAGTGGGAGCACCAGCATCCGGGAGAGCCTCTGTCCCGCACAGCCCTTCATGCTGCTCCATGGTCCCTATGTACAGCTGGGAAAAACTGATGCTAGTGGAGGGAAATTAAGCCAGTTGTTTTTTCTTGATTTGTTTCTCTGGAAAGTCCTTTCCCTGGAGAGACACAGGCCTGTGAAAATGACAGGATATACTCAGTAAATCTGTAATAGCTGCTACATAAGCCAACAGTGTCAAATTCCTGCTTCGCATTAGCCAAGGTCCCAGCGATTCCCTACAGCACAGGAAGTGAGAAACCAGTAAAATACTCTTCATGACATGAAGCAGGGGCTATTTCCCAGTTCACATACGCCAACAAAATTCTGGAAGAGTACATTTCACCGAACAAAATTTAAAGAAGGAAGATACTCCAAACTTCTTCCTGTTTCCTGATCTACATCCAGGATATGTAGGCACAGCCTGGAGTGTAAATGCTGGGTCGTGGTTTAAGACAGGGAAGTGCGTGCAGGGAAAGGGCCACAGTCTAACCTGAACTCCAAAGAAACTTAACCTATCTCAAGTGATGTCAACTACTTGAAATTCTGGACAGGTTTGTTAGAAGGTTCTTCAAAGCTTTCGAAGTGACCTTTTCTTGAGCAAATGTAGGTTCAGTTAGTTTCCCATCAAAGTTGTGTGAATGTGTGGTAAGACACGAAACCAAGTGAGAAAAGGCGCTATTCATTGACTTTTCCTGTGGCATTTGCTGAATGTTGTGAAAGTCATAGATCAAAGCAAAATGCTTGGTGTACATCCTTAAATTAGATGTAATTAAACAAACAAGTATTTGCATAAATCCCTGGAAAGCAAAACTGGCCAATTTACACACGCAGTGGTGTGTTAGCTTCTTCTTTTTCAAAATTTTCAAAATTTTTGGAAAATTTTCATTAATCAAGGTGTTGAATCACAAGTGTTTTCCTCCTCATCGTGATGCTGCTCTGTGAAAAGTCATCCTGGGAAAAAGTTACCAGTCAGATTCCCCATCTGAAAGGTACTTTGGATTTTTAAAACTAAAGTACCACAGAAAAACCCATACACCTGTAAAACCAAGGGAAGACCAGCGTAGTGGACAGCTTGGAGTCTGGAAATGGCACAGAGCCCTGCTCCTCCTTGTCACCAGCTGGGGCCCAGCTAAATCAGTAGGGATGGAAAGTTGTTACTACCATTACTGACAGCCATCAAACTTGTTGGTGGTCTCTCTCCAGTTCCTGATGGACACATAAAATAACTCCTGTCATCAGAAATGGCACTACATGGCACATATTGGCAGTCTCCAGAGACAGCTGCATATCACTGAGAACTGGTTCTCCCTTTCTCATTTCTGGCCAAATTTTGAGGCATACAAGTAATGAACAAAACCACTGCCACTTTCTGAAGCACAAGTTCTGGGCAAAGAGTGCCTGGAGCTTTCATCCCAACACCTTTTCCAACCCCCCAAACCACCACAAAGGAAAATGTCAATCCAATTTACTTGAATGAAAAGAAAACCATGAAGACAAGAAATCGAGGAGGCGAAAACCCCTCCAACGGGAACTCTCTATCAGGCCTGGCCTGGGAGTGGCCTGGCCACCGCCGGGAGGAGGGTCGGCAGTGCTGAGGACACGAGCCCCTCCTGCGGGCACGGCCAGGGCCGCGGGGACATCCCCGGGGAGGAGGAGGAATTCGGGGCCGGGCTCCGCAGCCCGGCCGGCAGCGGCATCGCTGTCCCCTGCGGGACACCCATCGCACCGCCCCGTCCCCGGGGTCACGGCATCCCTCTGCGGGAGAGGCTGCCCCATCCCACAGCGCCCACCCCGCCTCGTCCTAGCNGTGCGATGCCGAGGCGGGACCCCCCGGCGCTGCCGCCGAGGCACCGCAGCGCTCCCGCCGCCCCGGACAGGCCCCCCCGTCCTGCGGCCCCGGCAGGGTCCCACAAGGTGCCTCATCATTCCCACTGGTGTGGGAATGCACCGGGAACAGCACACGGCCCCGGGAG
>VZRQ01000334.1:30844-186040 GCA_013397975.1 Machaerirhynchus nigripectus
CGCGCTCCCGCTCCGCAGTTACACGGGCTCCCGCTGCACCGGCGCTGGACATGGGCTCCGCGGGCACCCGTCCCGCTCTGGCGGCCGCTCTCCTCTGCCTGGCCCGCCTGGTAAGTGCCGCGGCTCTTCCCGCGGTCGGGGAGAGGGAGGGAGAGGAGGCGGGTCGGGTGGCTCCGCTCGGCTCTCGGCGCTCACCGGACGCTCCGCTCCTCTCCGCAGGCTCTGGGCTCGCCCTGCCCCGCCGTGTGCCAGTGCCCGGCGGCCGCGCCGCAGTGCGCTCCGGGCGTGGGGCTGGTGCCGGACGGCTGCGGCTGCTGCAAGGTCTGCGCCAAGCAGCTGAACGAGGACTGCAGCCGATCGCAGCCCTGCGACCACACCAAGGGGCTGGAGTGCAACTTCGGGGCCAGCCCCGCCGCCCTGAAGGGCATCTGCAGAGGTAAGCGGCGACCCCGCTCCCCCGGGACGGACCCCGCGCCCCGCGGTGCCGGGGTTCGGTAATTTCGAGCCCATGTATGGTTATGCTTTGTTGTCGGTAGCTTGGCAGAAAGGCACATGACTTCAGCAGTCTGGAATGCGATTCAGTATGTCTGGGCTCCGCTAAACGCACATAAGGAAAAGTGATTCCTGACTAAGTTATTGTTCTGGCCCCGCGTCCCCGGGGGGTTGTAGGGAGCTCCGCCGTACATTGAGTTTAACAGACCAGCAAATACCTGTGCTTAAACCAGCGATTCCCGCCGCTCACTCCCTTCTTTCCCTTCCTGTTGATCTCTGCAGCACAGTCCGAGGGAAGACCGTGTGAATATAACTCCAAAATCTACCAGAACGGCGAGAGCTTCCAGCCGAACTGTAAACACCAGTGTACGTGCATAGATGGAGCTGTGGGCTGCATCCCGCTCTGCCCGCAGGAGCTCTCTCTTCCCAACCTGGGCTGCTCCAGCCCCAGGCTGGTCAAAGTCCCTGGGCAGTGCTGCGAGGAGTGGGTCTGTGACGAAAGCAAAGATGCGCTGGAGGAGCTGGAAGGCTTTTTCAGCAAAGAGTTTGGTCCGGATGATTCCGAAGGTGAACTAACCAGGAACAATGAGCTAATTGCCATTGTGAAGGGAGGCCTGAAAATGCTACCTGGTGAGTGTGGGTTTATCTGGGTGACAGTTGAGGGGAGGAGGCCAGAGGGCAGCTTTATAACTCCTTAGACGCCAAGGGAAAGAAAGAAACCTAGTGAGAGAATATATTTAGACTAAGCCCTCCTTGTCCTTCCCAGTTTTTGGATCTGAGCCACAAAGCCGAGCTTTTGAGAATCCCAAGTGCATCGTGCAAACAACCTCTTGGTCCCAGTGCTCAAAGACGTGTGGAACTGGCATCTCCACAAGGGTGACAAACGACAATCCTGACTGCAAGCTCATCAAAGAGACCAGGATATGTGAAGTGAGGCCATGTGGCCAGCCCAGCTATGCCTCCCTAAAGGTAAATACAGACTCTTCTGGTGTTCCTCTTCTATCTAAGCTGCTTCAGGTAGGGGGTAAAGGCTGGGAAAGGATCTCCTGCTAATAATGTTAACTGCCTTTTCTTTACAGAAGGGAAAGAAATGTACCAAGACAAGGAAGTCCCCCTCCCCGGTGAAGTTTACTTATGCTGGATGTTCCAGTGTGAAGAAGTACCGGCCCAAGTACTGTGGCTCCTGCGTGGATGGCAGGTGCTGCACACCCCAGCAGACCAGGACTGTCAAGGTCAGGTTCCGCTGCGATGACGGGGAAACCTTCACCAAGAGTGTCATGATGATCCAGTCCTGCCGATGCAACTACAACTGTCCGCATGCAAATGAGGCCTATCCCTACTACAGACTAGTCAACGACATCCATAAATTTAGGGACTAAGTTGTGTTGGGGGTGGGATGCAAAACAAAATTTTGAAGTACCCAGCCATGAAGAAAGGACCTTTGATGGAAATGGTGCCTTGTCCATTTGAGGGCAACCAGACGATGTCATAGGAATGCACTGTGCAACTGGACACTAATGCAACAGAGATTTAAGCATACTTAAAGCTTCATAATACTGGAGCAACTTTACTGCTTCTTTTTGGAGCACCTTATCTAATTATATACTGTTTTCTGTTTGTAAGTGATCAGATAAATGTTTTGTTCCGGTTATGAAAACTTTTCTATCCTGTTCAATTTAACACTATGCTTCTCCCCCTCCCTTCAGTCTTCTCCCACCCTTTCCCAACTAAGTTGGAAGTTACATTCCTTCCTGAGGTGGGCACTTGTGGGGTGTTCACAGTGGCAGCTATTATGTACCAACTGTAGTTTAATGGCAAACAGAAATCAGTTGTTTTAAAGCTGAGTATTTTATTTATCAAACTGTAGCTTTTTGTTTGTTTGTTTCCTCTGAGTTTTTTTTTATCCCTTTCAGCCCCTGTAATACTGGAATAAGTTGTAAATGATTTTAATTTTATATTCAATGAATTAAAAGAATTTATTTATGGAATTAATCATTTAATAAAGAAATATTTACCTAACTACTCTTAGTAGAGCATTCTGATAGGCAACAGGCTTAAATACAGCAAATGCAAGAGGTTTCTTTGGAAACTTTGAATTCTGAAAAGTTTAGATTCTCCGAAAGTTAAAACGAGTTCTACTGCAGATGCAGCAATGGACTAAAAAACCAAGTCCAATTCTTTGGGTAAATGGATGTTTTGAAGGGGTATCTGCAGTCTGCAACCCTATGCTCTAGAAAGTTTACACAGAAAGAGCTTCTTGGCACTGAATGCAAATCTTTGATAGACTGAAATGTTAATTAGACTGTCAGATTATTCAAACTGTCCTGGAATTTGCAACATAAGGTACTTCATTAGAATGCAGTGCATGCACGGTGATGCTGAACATTGGGATGGAAGTAGTCGTCAGGTCTCATGTTTTTTGGTGGCTGGTTTTTGCAAATTAATACATTTCTGTGGCAGAGGAATGCTTCCTACAGGCTGCAGGATATAGTTTGCTTTCACTAAATTCAAATTAAATGAGCTTGAAGCAATGACTTTTGTTAATCCTAATAACCCAGTGATGAAAAGTAAACATACTGTTAACAAGAGAAGAATGTGAGGAATTTCAAGTACTTGTCCAATAGAGTAGAAAGCAAGGGAGCTACTCTTCCCGACTGCCCACTTTTTAAATATGCAATTACACTTCACTCTGTGGGACACAGATGACATTTGGCTAAGCAAGGGAGCTAGTTGGCATGCAGTAAAAAAATGACATTTAAAGACATGAACTGGAGCAGGATCTGAGAAAGCATCCAACATTGTACCCTGCTGGTTAGCTTAAAGCTGTGCTACAGATAAGAGTGAAAGGAAACCTGCAACAGGGTATTATTTTCTGCTCTTTGTGTGGGTATTTCTCTGTCAAAATATTCTCCCACAATCTTTATTAAGAAAGGTAGTGCTCATAAAAAACAGCCTGATTTTGAGGTTTTAGAATTGTGAAGGGGTGTCATCCAGTGTCATTAGGTAAAAGCAGAATTGGTTAAGGGTCAACTTTTTATTAATTAGACATAAATATCTCAATAAAATAAATAGCCAAATACCTCAGAAGCTTATCTTTGGCAGCTAATGCTTTGCCTGAGAAATTACAGCCCTCCTCCCTCTTCTGCTCAGTCAAGTTTCCTCCCTGAAGGCATTTAAAAGTTGAGCTGTTTTGGAATTCACCACCTGGCCACCAGTCTCAGCTGTACCTAAACTTGTCTGTGCAGTATTTGTTGACAGCAGAAGGGTAAAAAGCAAGGAAGCACTTTTGTTTGGCTTCTATGTAGATCTAGCACTGAACACTTCACTACATCAGCTGCTCGCTGAGAAACCACCAGGTTTACACGCCGGGTTACTGCGGGGAGAGAAGAGGGATACACTGCTGCCAGACCCGCAGCCGCTGCAGGCGCTCTCTTCGCCATCGCCACTGTCACCTGCACTTGATTGACATCCATCGTCACACCAACATAAGTAACAGCTCCCCCAAAATCACACGTGTGTGTAACTATACTGCGCACAGAGACTGTACCTGTAACACACACGTCATGGACAAACAGTGGCCCTGCTGACTCCTGCCTGAAGTATGGCTCTAGCCAGGCCCCGGGGTTTACAACCCACACTTTGGTTTTTCCATATTTCCCCAAGTAAAGGGGTGCTTCTGTATTCTGCTCACTGGAAAAATGTACTGTTGGGAGAATAAGGGCTGCAGAGGCAAGTCAGATAAACATAAGAGTAAAATACACTAAGTGAAATTATACTGATATAAAGAGAGTAAAATGAATCCCACTAAAAAAACCTGCAAGTCTTCCAAATTCGGGGTGTCACACCAACTGATCACCATCCATATAGTCCTCTCTTCTATTTTGCAGTTCACAATTACATGGCAAAACTACAACACTATAGAAGTAATCAGACATTTTTTGTGTGTCATCTTTGCACTTGCTTTGAAACCTTTATATCCTCTGTTGTCCCAGCAGAATAAAAAAACCCTTAAGTAGTAGTTGTGGATATATAAAGGATTATAAACTCAGGTTCCATGAAGTGCAGCAGCAGGGCTTACAGGTAAAGTAATGAGCACAACTACAATTTTACTTCGTGTCAAAAAACTAAAACATCAATATCCGGCTTCCAGAGGAATAGTAGGAGATGAGGAGTTATGAACATGGTAAGTCATGTACACTACAAGAAGCTGTGCATTTGGAGCGTATTCAAACCCTGAAAGTAAAGCCACCAGCACCGTGTGGCTATCCCTGGAGCCAGGCAGAACCTACGGAGCCCGGAGGGAGGGAGGGAGAGCAGCACCTTCAGTGCAGGTTCCAGTTCTGTCCCCTCCGCAGCACCCCTGTTCCAGCCATTCCCCCTGTTCCCTCCCCTGTGTGACCCGGTCCTTCGGTGCTCCCTTCCCAGCCGCTGGCACCGTCACGCCGCACCGGGACGGGGCACTCGGCCGAAGCCGGTGCTGCCGCCACAAGGAGCGCTTCTCACACTACAGGTTTAGGATCGAAGGAATGCGTAGCCTTGTATTGCACGCGCTTAATTTACAAGGCCTTGATGCTGGTAAGTACTATAAAATATCAAGGTTACATATAAAATCTTCCTTACTATTGAAGGCAACACAGTGAAGACAAAGTTTCAGCTTCCGTAAGTGCTCCATGACAGGAAACAAAACAAAAGCAGGAACACAGACTTCCATGACTACACTAAGTCCTTGAGGGATGCTGCCAGCTCACTCTCCTGAAGCAGCAGAAGGTGGAGGAAAAGCTGACACTGTACTGACAGTGGGACAATCGAGCTACTACTGAACCCTCGTGGGGCTGTGAGAGTCTCGGTACCCACACATGAATTACTGCAGAGCCCACGGCACAGCCCGTGGCACAGCAGCCCTGTGGGCTGCCCGACCCTCCTGCTGACAGCGTCTGGGAACAGGCCCATCTCCCTGCTACTCGTGGGCAGCCACTGGGTTATGCAGGAACAGGCATGACCCTGTGATCAGTGCGATTGCTGCAGGAGGATTTCCAGTCCACTGAACCTGCATGAATCCCTCACAGGTCTTGAGGACTGAAACAAAAGTTTGCAGTGGGCAGTCATTCATGGTTGGAAGTCAAACCCACCTACCTACACAGAAGCAGTTAAATGTGTCACACCAGAGGCTTGCTCTTGCCAGATGCTTATCCTTCTGAGCTGATCCTGCAGAAATGCATGTGCACAATTTAGCTCACTTGTTTAAGCAGTGAAACTGTTTTGATGCAGGGCTCCAAGTGCTCAGCACACAGCAAGCAAAGGCTGTATAGTTTTACCAGCTGCTCTGCCTCAAGTTTCTTTCATGTAGACACATCCCCGTTTTCACCTTCAGTTTTTCCCTCCATATTACATAGCCACAAATAAAACAGCACACAGAAACATGGAGGTGTTACAGTGAAAGCAGTAACACAAACCTAGCTTTGGAGACACCGAGAAACGCACTCCAATGCATAGACAGCTGAACTGCATTGAACTGCAGTGAGACTCGGTGTCTAGAAAATAGAAATCCTGCAAAAAGTGACTCCAACCAACAGAATGATACAATAAGCATCTATCATCCTGTAAAGAACAAACACCAAGAAACTGAATAGAGGGCATCTACTATGCCATGGTTTTCCCCCATAAAACTACAGAGCTATGCCTTCTGTGTACACAATTTACATTGGAGAAGATCCTGAAAGACCCCAAGGCACCACTCACATAAGCAACTTCATGTCTTGAAGTACAGCCACTTACAGGATGGAATGTAGCAAGCATCCAGGAGGAAAACATTACACAACCTTTCGTAAGTTTTCATTTACTAGACAGAAGAAATTAAAAGGTAGGTTGCACACATTTGCCCAGATGGGAATCCAGCTGGGACGTGTACATTAACAACTTCACCTCCTGACAAATGCAGTTTCAACCAGAATGAAGGGACTCCATTTAAGTATGACTGAAACAATCAGCAGTAGCCCAGCAGTGTTTTGAGACCGCTGAACGACATACCAAAAGAAGCCAAGTATACCAGCCAAGTCAAAGACACCAGTTTCTCTGAAACTACTCATTTCCTTTATCATCTCAAACCAACCAGGTTAGATTCTACTTAGTTCATTAACTTGACAGAATCAGATATCAAGATGTCATGGCTGTAAAACCAGCAAGTCTATTAAGAACTTGAAATGGGAAAATGGATTATTTTCTACAGAGGCAGATACTTGTGCTGTAGTGGAACAATGTCACTAAAATCAATATGGATGCCCAAGCATGAAAGCAGAGGCTGGGAAAAAAGGTCAACAAAGAGATACCACTGAGAATTTAGATCATAGAATCACAGAAATGCCAAGTTGGAAGGGACACGACAGGATCAAGTCCAACTCTGGGCCCTGGGCAGGAAACCCCAAGGGTCACACCATGTGCCTGAGAGTGTTCTCCAAACAACTGATTAGGAGAGTGAAGAGTTCAGTGCCTCCACCTCCTCTTCCCCTCACAAGGAAGTTGTAACTGCAGTGAGGTCTCCCCTCAGTCTCCTCCAGGCTGAACAGACCCAGTGCCCTCAGCTGCTCCTCACACGGCTTCCCCTCAAGGCCCTTCACCATCTCTGCTGCCTTCCTTTGGACACTGCCATAGTTTCATGTCTTTCTTACATTGTGGCACCCAAAACTGCCCCCAGGACTCGAGGTGAGGCTGCCCCAGTGCAGAGCAGAGCAGGACAATCCCTCCCTTGCCCAGCTGGCGATGCTGTGCCCGATGCCCCCCAGGACACGGTTGGCCCTGCTGGCTGTGTGAAAGCGACAGGGACTTCTTGGCAAGCTTTTAATGTCACCCATCCATTCTTTTTTTTAAGTATCTATACCTCATCCACTGACTTAATTTTGACCCCACTTTAGCACAGCTCCACTTCCTCCTGGCACTCCTGGCAAAACAGACAAGTTCTGGAACTACAATACAGACCCAGCAGAGAACCTGGAAGCAAGAAGTGGAAAGGCAAAAGCAGCTTTCACAGTCGTTTCTTCCTTCTCCTTGAGGCAGAACAGGGATGATGGGAAGAAAGTGGCAATATGATTTTAAAAACACTTTTGCTTTTCCACCAGCTGGAATGATGCAGGAACCAGCCAGCTGTCAGTGTAGACATTTATTCTCTAAAAAAGACTCCCTCTCCCTTCTCATTTCTATCCCTCCTTCTCTGGCAGATTATTTTGAACTCATTCTGGTTTGTCATGCAACCACAGGAACAGCTGTACTGATGCAGCTGATGTAAAAGAAGTCTCATGCAAATGGATTAGATAAATACAAGGACTACTGTGCCAGTTAAATAAAATGGAATTAAATCCACCATTTCTATCACAAATTCGCAAAGACTTCCCTTGCCCCAAAGGTAGGCAAAGCTCTAGTGGCTTTCCATGTGTTATCACCCTATGATTTTTCCTGCCAAAAAGCCTACTATAGTAAGATATCCCGAAAATGCTTTTCTGCAGGAAAAGTTAGCAGTGGTGAAATCAGGCCAAGAGGGAGGAACTTTGCTTCCAAAGCAACAACAAAAAAGCTACAATGCAAAGGGCCACTGAGGGAAAGAAGTTCTCAGAACAAAAGCATCACTAGAGCAAAGTCACTGTACCATGGGTTTCTGAGAACTGCTGGGATACAATGAGAACACACTTCTGTTATCAAATCACAGACAAGACAGCAGAAAAACTATCCCTCTTTTTACCTGGTTTTACATGTCATCATTTACATGTCATCCCTTTCAATTTCAGTATTTCTTTTGAGTTACTTTTGCTGCCATTTCTTGTCTTGCATACGTGTGACTTGTTTCCATTTCACCACAGATTTCCAGCAAATACAACCATATGCACTACCATAGCAACATTTTAATACAAACACAGTGTAATCTTTGTTCACTGAAGTACACAGTTCATTTCTTTTTCGCTTATTAACAGAACCTGCATCTGCATACAGTTTAACTGAATGTCATAGCAACAACATAAACATCAATTCAAGGTATTTTTTCCTTTGGAGGGCAGAAGAATAAATGTTTTCAGGAAAAGAGTGTAGGACTTCAAGTAGAATGAAATGTTTGTGACTAAACAGGGCTTGAAGTTACATCATCACAGCTGTATATTTACCCTTGGAAAGCCTGCTCCTGCACGGTGTTATACATTCTCAGCTCCTACAGATGTCAACAGAGAACAGCTGTATGTGGCAGGGCAAGGACTGAAGCTCAGCTCTGCTGATACACAACACATAGCTGGGACTTGCTATCAGCACTCCCATGAACTTAGAAATCCATGCACTGCTTCAGAGTAGAGTCCACGTTCTGCACCGTAAAGAGTTTTCCCCAATGCAGAGTAAAACTGCACTGTTGACTGGAGTAACAAAAACTGGTCCAACATGTCTCTAAGGACCAGTGCCAGCCACACATTCTGTGGCATGACCCTCTTTTCCTCTATGGATCAACAATTCCTAATGCCAACATAAATGCAGCAGAACTTAGAATTTGAATGTGTTAATTCAGAACTGAGCTGTTACGCTGACAGGGGGTAGAACGTTGTTTACCCATGGCAATGCAATTATGCCTCATACCCCCAGGAAGTTATACAAAAAAGGAGAAGAACCAAGATCTCTCCCATGGCTGACTCAGTCCTACCTCCCAGCTATTGCTGTGTGCTTAGCTGTGCTCTATTTTTGTCCTTTAAGGTTTGTGAAAGGGATGACATCATTGGGCTTTTTAATTTTTTTAAGTAGTGTGTTCATTCAAGACAAGAGCCTTTACTCTTTGTAAGCTGATATTCCTTCAGCTCAAGCATGCTGAAAAGTCAAAACATTAAAAGAAATGCTCTAACAACGCTACACAGAAATAGCTTGTTCCTTCTGTGACAAATAGTTTATAGAGGAAAATAAATGAGTAAGCATAGTAGGCATAAAATCAAGCACTCAACGCAAGCTGGTGTTGAATGACGAAGATTAAAACAACATCACACAGTTTTCATTCACAGACATGATCTGTTCTGAATCAAGGCAGAGTCCTGTACGGATCTGTGTGTAATATGACTACAATAGTATGTTTTCAAAATGGACAGAACTGAAGCCTTCTAGGCAGCCTCAGCTCCGTGTCTTAAATTTCTAGTGCTTGACCAGAAATTTAAAAAATACAGAAGATGCTTTTTCTCTCTTCAGTTTATTACAAGGTGCCTGTTCCAGGTTAAGTCACTCAGAAAGAAATTAACCACTTTCCTTAACTGTCTATGAAAGTGTTAAAAAACATCTGCTTAACAAAAGAGTGCATAAACTTTGATTAAATCAGTAACCTCACTATTATGAAGAATTACCACTCATATGAGGAATTTTGATTTCTTACTACAAAGAAAAATTGAAAAAGCTTAGGAAAACTGAACAAAATACTGGAATTGCATTTTGGTTTGTATTTGTTGAATCACCTCTGTTCAAACTAGTGTAACTGTAAAAATAGGTAAGTAGTAGTCTAGGAATGAATGGCAAATGCTACCAAGGCCTTTTAATCTCAGTTTGACTGAACGCTGGAAGATGACTCCCAGCTTCATCTGGGAAATTTCAGTTCTAGTAACCACCACAGGAATACTCCTTAATAATTTTTTAAAGCCTTCTTTAAGGTAGAGAAGGATTTAAATCTGAAGGACAGATTTAACAGCATCTTCATTTAAAAATAAATAATGTTGTGTTTGACTCACAAGGAAGCTTAAAGTAGATTTATATAAGAAAAAAACCCCAAAGGCAAACCCTTTTGTACAATTAATGAAAACCCCCAAGAGCACAGGAAAGTAATGCAAATCACAAATCTGTGCTCCTCAGCCAAAGACTAATCACACACACATGCAGATCAACACTACTGTTTGCAGCACTCTTTTTCAGTGTGCTATGAATCCAACAGAAATGCCACGCTTCTACTCCAGATGAAACATTTTCTGGCAAATGAACTGTGGCATTTTTGCTGTTCTGCTCTTTTACTGGTATTACTATGAATGAATTCAAGACTGGTCTAAAGTAATTGTGGCTACCAAGTCAGTGTGCAGCAATCACTGATTAGGAAAAGCTTACTCACTTTCACTGAACTGAAAAAATTCGAAAGCAGCACCTATCGCTAGGAATCCTGGTCCTTTAAAAAGGGTTAAAAAAGTAAATGTTGAAACAAGCGGTGGGCAGAGGACCAATAATGACTAAGAAAGAAAATAGAGCACAGGTGGCTACTGCCAGGCAAGAAGAAAAACTTTCCTGTTTTACCAGAGGTTGCAAAATACACAAGAGAAAGGATACATGATACCACTGGGAGAAAAAGTATTATGTGACTACAAAGGTCTGACGCTCTGTCCACACTTCAGGAGTGAGATGTCATGGCAAACAACTTTCTAACTACAGTTTCTTTACAAAGGGAAAAAAGAATCTAAAACTTTGAACATGTCGAAAATCCTCTCCATGCAGCATGACTGGTGAGGACCCAGCAGCCTGGTGCCCTGAATCCAAGACTGAGAGCCTGGAAGCCTGAGCCCTCTCCTGTACTGCTCCCACAGCATCCTGTTACCTCCACAGGTTCCTTCACTGCTTTCTGTTGTGTTTCCACCTACAACATCAGCACTGGCAGAACACTTATGACTGTAACACCACCTTCATGGCAATTTAGCACAGACCCCAGGCCAACACACAAAGGTGCTCATCTCAAGCAGGAGACAGAGACTGGGGAACTACAAAGGCAGCAACAACCTCTGAGAATTGTTTAGAGTGATTATGTCCTGAAGACTTCACAAAGGCTGGCTTGGCCAGACCCTTGCAAAACTAAGGCAAAGGCTGATGCTGATTCCTGAGAATGCCCTGGTGCAGTGGGGAGAGGGGCTCACCTGGCTTGCACTGCTTGTGGCATTGCTGCCCTCATCCTCCAACAGACCCCACAGGCATGGGGACTTGGATACAGGGTAAGTGGTCTGTGACCTCGGACTCTTTAATTTTAAGAGTTAACAACTGTCAGCAGACGTAGCTGTGCAGGAATTTTTTTTCCTTTACTTATTTATTTATTTTTAGTAGGTAAATTTAGCTGATACGCCAGTTAGTATTAACAATACCTAACTTCAGAAGGTACTAGGAATATAAGATGCATAACACAAGCATTCTTTAAAAGTCCAGTGTTATTTGCATTAGTGCCAGTCTATGTATCCATTTCTATGGATTTTAAAACCCAAGGTAATTTAGAAGATCTGGAGAGAAGACTAAACACACAGCAACATGCCACCCTGAAAAGACAGTCTGACCTGTCCATTAACACACAAAAAACAAGATGCAACCGCGTAAGGAACAAAAAAAAAAGTATTGCACTGAGCATTCAAAATGTCACCAGAGAAGATTAAAGTCAAAAGTAACACAAGACCATTTTCAGCAGTTCAGTGTTACACAGAAATACTGTAAAAGGAAACTGATCTATTGAAACAACCATGCTTCTTTTTCCAGTAAATTTAAGCATTAAGACCCAAATCCACATATAAATACAAGTATGTGATGAGATATTTAAACCCAAAAATTTGGCACTGAGCTGGTTAGGGAAAAAGGAAAAATAATGGTGCAATTTAAGACTGCAATTAAATCAGAATACAGTTTTTTATTCTGGAACCACAATTCCCCATTTTTTTATTTACATCCCTAAATATGCATTATCAAATCGAAAAATAGTCAAGCACTTTGAATGTGCTACCTTTAGTAAAGGAAGTTAAGCCAAACCTCTAGGAACTTAGTAGTATAAAAATTTAATTAAATAATTACAAAAGTAAAAGCTCATTCCACCCTTTTCTCTCAAAGAACTGTCACGAACTGTCCCGAATCTCCCCTTCTTCCACAGATGAAAGGGATGAGCTTTCACTGTCTGAGTTCTCTGCAGGTTCACTGCCATCTGAGGGTATAGAACACAAAAAACAAACAAGCAATTAGTTTCAGCAATGTTGTTTGCTCATCAAACAGAACCAGTTTTCCTTTTAATCACACTTTTCTTTAGGACAGGTATTTCATAAGACATAACCAGTCTCATGACATTGGGATAAAGCCCTGGGTAGGACCTTGTTGTTGAAGGAGAAAGCAAGACAATGTTGAGAATTCCTTTCAGCTTTTAAATCTTGGTCTTTCAGTTAAGTAGGAAAGCAGAGTATTTATCCCCCACAAAGCTCTACATCTACTGAGAATTTAAAATTATTCTTTTGGCTTGTTTTAAATGTTGTTTTCTGGGATGCTACACACATATATCACAACTGTAATGAATTATAAATAATTTACACTTATCTTAGCATTTCAGTTAAGATGTGGAACTACAGAGAAATTTTAAATGGAAATGGAAAATTAAAATTACATAGCTTTGTGCTTCTTCCACATGTTCCAGCATCCCAAAGATAGTGATAAGCTATGTAACTCCATAAACTAAGGCTGGTGAGGTTCAAGGTGCACAGTAACTTGTGCTTTAGGGCACAGCTGTTGTGCTCTGCTGAGATCATATAGTGAAACTCTCATCTCCAAAACTGGTCTTTAGCCTCACAGCCCATGGATCCTTCTTTAACAAGCACTGACCCTGGTCACCTTGTGGTGAGGTCACCAAATGCCACTGGTTGGTGACACTCAAGCAGCACAAAAATAAACTACAGCAAAACAGGCCCATGATTCACACTCTGCTCTCACTGTTATTTTCAGTATTTGATCTATGAATTTAAAGATGTTTTCAAGCATTTAGTATCAGAGGTTTCATTAAGAGAATGTTACCAAAACGGAGCTGATGAAGTATGGTTACTGTCTGGTCAAGATTAAGTTCTACAGCTGGCAAACAAGGATAATACATAGGACACAGTGTGCACCTGTACAGTTTCCAAGGAATTTGTTCAAGAAAATAGAAGCATTTCACCCCGAAACATCAGAGGTCACATTTTGTCTATATTAAATCTAGTGTATAATCAATTAACATTTATATGCCAGATATGTACTGAGTAATGCACAAAGTAAGGCCTGTGAAAGCTTCTATAATCCCCTACTATCTTCAGCCATGACTGACCTTGTATGCTGAAATCAGAGCACCTGTAGTTTTTGCTGTTAAGCAAGTCAAGCATCAAAACATCACATAAAAGAATGTGGCAGTCTTCTGACTCACAGCAAAGCTCAACAGACAGATTTTACTTTTGTCTGTTACAGTAAAATTTAACAGGAATTATAGATTGTCTTCACTCAAAAAGAGCATATTTGTACAGTGCTGATAGCATTGCCTATAAATTAAGATTGCTCAATCCTTCTCACCATAAAACTGTCTGCAGTTTACTTAGAATGTAAAATTTAAACTCTGGGTTTAAGTTTTTCAGTGGCAGCTTCCTTCCTCGATCTTTATTTTCCTTATCTAGCTGAAAGTTTCAGCCAAAATACTTCAGTCGTTTCTGAGAAGAAGAATAGGAGAAATAAGCTTTATACTCATTAAATCCTAGCAGTTTCTCTTTGAAGGTGTCCAGCTCTAGCTATCCCCCAGTCCTTGGGGTTTACTACTTGAATCCCAGGGAAAATGGTGATCTTTCCCCAGCATGTGCCTGTTGCTGTGGTTATGAAAACTTGACTCTGTTGCTCCTGGCGGAGGGGGTAGATCTGACATTGTTCAGGAAGGAAACAGTATTTTGGCAGTTAAATTCCCGCAAGACTTTGCTTCTTGTTCTAGCCTGAGTCCCCTGCAAACAGGGTCAGCAGGGTTATGGCAGCCTGAGCCCCCATGCTCAGCACTCACCCTGCCACATGTCCACTCATCAGTGTGGCAGCTGTTTGCCTGGAATGCAAAGGGAGGTCAGCCGGACAGGCTCCGAGCGGGACAAGTGTCCCTCCGGGCAGGCCGGGAGGGAGAGAGGAAAGGCAGCATTGGTGGCAACAGGCTCAGTGAGAGCAGCACGGATGGACTGGGACGAGCGGACTACTGGTACAAAAAGCCATACCTGGCAAGGAAACTGGACTGCAAGAGACACAGAAGATGCTGCAGCAGAAAGGTCACTTCTTGGGAGGTGGGAAGGGGCTAAAATACTTCTCTGATTACAACAGACTTCTCCCTGGACAGTCTGGAAGTTAACCTAAGATTTGCACTCTTAGCAATTATCTGTGACTGCAACTGCTAAAGCAAACTGAAAACTGTTGTTTTTCTCCTATATTCTGTAAAGATGACATAAAAAGAAGAGCACAATCATTGTGATACAGTCTAACTAAAGTGGTATTTTGTCTTCAGGCAGAGTAACAGCGACAAAAAAGTCCTCCAACTCTTATATTCATGTTGTGAACATGCTTTTCCTCCAAGAATCTAAAATTACTGTCACAGACTTCCACTCTTAACAGACCTGACTCCTACCTTATCCCCTGGCATGCTGTCTCCCTCTCAGAAGCCCTTGCAGTGCATAGCACAAGGACTTTTTGCATGCCATATCTTTGGGTGCAGATTGCTCTCTCTTAGGGGATCACTTAGTGTAATCTAGCCAGAACAGCCAAGATCCATGGAGGTCCAGTACCACTGGTACAATATTCTCAGTCCCGTATTTAATCACTCAAATTACATACATATAGAGCCATGACTGAGCTGTTGCAGGGAAATAGTAATTGCAAATAGATCTCAAAGCTTTTCTGCAAGAATCTGTAAGAACTAGAGACTGGCCCATCACTGAGAAGTATGGGATATGATAACTAAGGTGACTCGGTGGGGGACTAGGAGGTGAGAACGGATTCCCTGTTTTAGCAGCTGAAATATCTTTTAGCAATCTTTTAGTATCAGAAAGAGATGCTGGGACATGAAGCCTTTATACTGGGGAGAAAAATGGAAATTAACTTAAAAACTAAAAGCAAATTCCTGCTAGATCTGTATTCTGTTCCAAATTAACTCCAAGATGAATTTGTTTTCCCTCAACAAAGTAATTTTTAAAAGCTAACACTGTGCTTTTAACCCACTCAAAAAGTGACTTTGCCATTATAATTTCTAATAGCTATCTCACAATTCAGAATTATTTCTCCAATGTTAGAAGCTATGCTAGAAAATAAAGGAGAATGATTCCTTTGCATGATTAGCAGGATTACTTACAACTCATCTTCCCTAGACAGCCTGACTCTTTAGAAATAATCAACTCTGTCAGGCTTTGCTACATAAAAAAACTAGCACAAGTCTGAATAGTTGTTTTACCTTAGTGGCTAAAAATATATAAAAACCACAGTAAAGCACCAGTAAACAAAGTTAGAAAAAACACATCCAATACAGCTCATGGATGTATGCCATGAGCCAGCAGTTCTAAGACAAGACAATTCATAACAGCTTTTTTTACAGCAATCTTTTAGCTTCAGAAGGAAATACAAGACATATTGCTCATTCCTGCAATATTAGTAGGTATATCCTTAACTACTGTTTATATAACTAATATATCCAAGTATAACATAACAGGAAATAAATGTATGCTCACCTTGGCCAAGGACCACCATGTTATTCTTCAATGTTTTCAAGACCACAAATAATGTTGGATACTCAATTATTACTTTGCCTTTCAGGTTGTCTAGAAGGCTTCTACTGGCATCCAGTTCATTGTACCTTAAAAATAACAGGAAGTTTACTTTGGATTTTAACACTAGCAAGGACATAATGTACATTTGTTGGGGAAAAAAAAAAAGTAAAAGGCTTTCTGGCATCTCACATGACTTTCAGGTGATACCATGTCCATGTCTTATAATTCAAATTACATATCCAGTCTTATTCTCCAACAGCATAATTTTTTTAAACCCTCCTAACATCTAAGCATACAGAACAAAAGGAGAATGAAAGCCAAATTTCTCTAAGGGTTGACATGTTTTATTATATCTTAATGAATGTCTTTAGCAAATCAGATATGGACATAGGGTTATCAAAATTGATACATTATCAAAATCTGATTCTAAATTAAAAATAACACTTAATATTCTACTTACAGGGGTTTAACACTACAGGTTTGATTTACATGATTAGTAGTATATGGTATTTATCACATTTGCTTATGAATTACCAGTGAAGCCCTAGGAAGATGAAATAAAAAGCTTATCTGAACAACTACTAAAGCACAGGTATACTGGAAGCACTTAAGAGCTCTGTTTTTGTAGGAGATACCCTTGTTCTGATGCAGGAGCATTGCAGCAATAATTTCTAAAAGACGGTGCAATATCCCTGTTATACCAGAGCATATCTCTGCTTACAGCACCATCAGAGCCAAGCTCCCTGCAGAAATCCCCATGTACATGTGTGCTCCAGAGGCACAGGACTTGGATGTGCAGTCCTTTCCCAGGAAAGGGCTCTTCTTTACCCCAGGGGGTGAAACTAGGTACATAACAAATGATACCACAGTAATGGAAAGTAAACCGAGCATCCTCTCCACAGTTACTCTCTCAAACTGTAATGTTCTCTCCCAACTCTCTAACTAGAAAGCTGGATGTGGGATTTGGGGGAAAGAGGTATTTCAAAGGCTTCTGAAATAGGGACCTTGTTGCTTTCACTTGCTGTAACTGCGGCATCCAAAGGATGCTCTGATACTTTTACGCTGCAATCTGAGTTATGCAATTCTTTCTGTAAGCAGCATTATTAGATTACCACTAAGCTATTGTATCAGCTAAGGGCAAAGGAAGTTCAAAACCAAAATATACTGTAGGCAGTACGTGGAGTATTTCCCATAGCTGCTCTACCTTCTCTGATCATTAACATATTATGCAGTTGTGTTTTCTTTTGCCAAAACCAACATGGGATAGGTGAAGGAAATTATATACTTTATGATTTACAATAATGTGTGATTAAAAGCAGTACACGGGAGTCAGCACACAAGAAAAATACTGGAGGTAAACCAAGATTTGGGTTCCTGGGATTTAAAGGAAACTTAGTTTAAGCAAAAATTCTGTCATATTCAACTTCAAATCATCATGAAAATATTTGGTTTCATGTTTCTCTCAAGCCAAAGTAATTACGACCTCTTCTTACTGAAACCCTTTAAAAGGGGTAACAGTATATTACATTTCTTATTGAATGAATGCATTCATAACTTGTGGATTAACACACGTGAACAGAAACATATTTACTGCTTTATTTACAGTACTCTCAATGCAAAGTATGGCAATACCTTTCCTTTGGCAAGGACCTCAACACATTCCTTTCTGGTTAAGCAAACATTTACCACCAAGAGGATAAAGTAATTCACATGCCACAATACACTTTCCATTATCTCATATTTTAGACAAAACATCTTTACCGTCCAGCTTGGCATAAGATAAAACATTTGTACTTAGAACTATTTTATGATAGTAAATTACTGAAGTGTTAGATCACTGAGTCAGAGCTTTATCTTTTTTTGTTAAAGTAAATTTTATTGGTTGACAGTGATAGAGAAAACATTAAAATTTTAGTGCATGTGAGCTGTAAACTTCAGGAAGATTACAACAAAGGAACTTAATGCTCCTCTTATTGAAACTTGTCTGTTACTGTATGTGCTATCCAAAAGACCTCAGTCTACCACATTCTCTACTTCATACACAAGTGCAAGTTGAGGTTTTCTGCTAATCCACCTGTCAGGCTCTTCCTTGACTGTGCATGCTTAAGAGATCTCAAAAGAAAACTATTTTTTGTCACAGCAATTCCAAAGTCTAATAAAGAACAGCTCCTGAGCAAGACTGAGTTTTCAGGTTATCTCTGAAAGACCATTTCATGATAAAAATCTTCACAATTTCATCCCAGAACTAGAACAAAGTCACACATCAGAGGGTCAGAGGGTGAACAATAGAGATCTATGGGCAAGACAAGACTGCTCTGCAGGATTTAACCAGAAGCCTACACACACACTTTCAATTTTTACTGACGAAGAGGCTAGACCTGTTTGGAGAAAAATGAAATGAAATGAAATGAAATGAAATGAAATGAAATGAAATGAAATGAAATGAAATGAAATGAAATGGCATTTGTAACTTCCTGTACTGATTATTCACCAGGATGAGCTGAGGATGTAGGGTAACACTGGAAGAGTAGACCCTTCCATGTATATGCATCAAATTGGTCTCACCACAAGCAGAAGATAGAACAGGGAGAACCTCACAATCAGGTACTACCAGATACCCTTTCATCACCTACTAATTTTCTATCACTGGGACTACGTAGCCTGCTTAGGAAGAACCCATAAAGAGCTGCAACCTTCTTCAAACCCATCCTTCACTGTGCATTTCGACTGACAACCCAGAAAAATGAACAACAACCAGCATAAGCCTATCCTTTCACTTGGACTCTCATACTGCAGGACCAGCTGTAGGAACCAACTTAACTGAGCCTGTCATCCTAAACAAGCTCCTTCAGCCCTTCATGCCAGGACAGATTTGAGATAAGCCTGGCTCCAAACTAACTGACCGCACCAACAAAACCATTGCCTTAACACCCACCTTCACATCTTTCTTTTAAACCCTTTCCCTGCTTTCTCTTTTCTCCCACTGTCCCATTTGTACAAGTTGTCTGCACTATGGCTTCCCAATCCCTGTATTCAGCAGGACTTCTCTTTGCATCTTCCCTCTCAATCTTCTTTTTTCCCTGGTATTTACTTTCCACATATTTTCTCATTCCCTTCCTTATGTTCCCTCAGCCTCCCTGAACAACACCCACCACCTAATAATACACTTTCCTAATTATTTCTTGCCCCAAGCAAAGCTTTCTGCCCATGTCGCAAAGCAATAAATAGGCCAGGATTTTTTCTTAATAAGAAACGACTCCATTTATAAGGACCACAAAGAGATGATCTTAGCAGACAACAGCTTTTGATTTTAGCTGGAATGAAATAACAATAACTGCTTTTTGAAGAACCAAAACTAAATAGAATTTGCCTGCTAGCAGGCAGTTTAAAAGCCTACAAATATTGTGACAATTGAGAAAATTTAGCAAGATTCAGCAATACCACATCAGTTCCCATATAAACTGTTACATTTGCTCTATGAACAGTTCTGTTACCTTTTACAGAATACTGAAATTAATGGCTCTGCACTTCTAATAGCATCTGTGAGTTTCTGTAAAGGCCAGTTTCACTATCTATAGCTATTCCACCACCTTCCAGGAATTCAACAATTCAGTCTCCTAATCTGTCTCCCACAGGCAGGAATGCCACATTAGGTCACTGCATCACAACAAGTTCCCCTCAAATGGAGCCTGTGGCTATCATCGCAGTGGCGTAACTTGTCTCCATGAATTCAGACAGCAGGAAATTCCCTGCTGATCAGGTTTTCCTGAATGTCATCTACAGGAACTTCGATTTTAATAATAATAATAAAAAATCTGCAATCTGGAATTAAAGATAAATTGTAGCCAGGTTATTTCTTTAGTTTAGTCTTCTAGACTGAAAAGAGAACAAACAAGTTTTAGCCATCTAAATACTTGGCTATATTACCAAAATGTGGATTTGTATAATGACATTCATGATTTCCCTGTGAGAGAGATCAACTAAACTGCTTGCACATATTTTACACAAAGATGACTTTTCTTCCTAGAACTGAGTGGAAACATCGAGGTATTTACTTGGCATAACTCAGATAAAATAAATCACGCCATCTATTTTGGGCCTAGTCCTACAATCCATAACCAAGCCTACACTAATGTATGGGAAGAAAGAAGGATTTTTTTTCACCAGACCAAAGAGGGTAGCATTTCCTAAGTACCTGCATATGCCTAGAAGGGGGCAAAGACTGGGTACAGCATTTAAAGTCTCTCCCAAGCACTCATTCTGAAGTGCTGCAGTACAGCAAAGATAATAACTAACAGATGGACTTTCATTCCTAAGTGGTGAATAACCTCTTCGTGTGGTTATGATTTGGTGAACATGGAAGTAGGGAAATGCTCTCTTGAATTAGGTATGAAAGTAAAGTTGTATGGCAGAAAGCAAATACAATCTCTTGAAATAATGCACAGTATTTATATTTAACTTTGTCACTGGAACACTAACATTCTAAAAATCTTAAACCAAGTTTTATTTATTAGTCCAGATACATGACAAAATTAGAAAACTCAATGAGCAAAACAGCAAAGATCTTAGAAACAAACAAAAAAAAAGACTTGCCCTAACACTTCCTTTGTAACTAACTCTTATCAACAGCAAAACAATATGAAGGAATACTTTGCCTGAACACTCTTTGAAGGAAAGAGAATGGGAACCTAGCTCAAGTTGATATTTTAATAAGAAAAAAAGTATACTACAGTTTACAGAAGTATGTAAAACCTGATAGCTCCGCCTTCCACTCTTGGTTATTTCCCCTCTCCTGGTGTAGGGACCTCCATAATTTATAAAAGTTATAAATTGCCATGTAACTTTAAAACGCGTGACTATCTTCAATTATGGCGACTTGTTGCTAAACCTCACAGCCTCTGAGACTGACACCTTGTTGGATTTTACAAGTAATAAACTGTAAATAACCGTGATAGTCCCATCTCTTTAATAAAGTGCCTACAAGTGGAGTACCCTCTGTGAGGCCAGGATTCATGGAACAGATGTTCACTAACCTCTCCTCCATACTATTGATACCTGCATAACTTAATCAAGACCAGTACAGACCAGATGCCTGGCCAAACCCCTTTCAAGTCAAATCCCTATCTTAAGTAACACTTCCATCAAAAATCTGCTTTTTCTGGAAAAAAAAAAAAGAAAATTAGGACAAGAAACCTTCTCTTATCAACCATTTGGACCACAAACCTTGCTAGGAACCAACTAAAAAAGTAGAGGAAGAAAAGTTGCCAGCATACCAGGAAAGTATCCTGGACATCATCACCATCTCCTAACTACACCTACATTCACAGAGTACACAAAGACACATCCAGTTGATGAGAAAACCATGAAGCTGTTCCTTTTCCTTGCCATATTTCAGCCATAGGTCATCCTCACACAATGACTGTATTAAGACAAGCTGTAACAATCCACGGTCTCCTCTCTTTCATGGGCTGAAGAGGTTCTGCCACTAGAGAAGTCGAAAAACTGTTGAAAATTCAAGTGTAAAATGGGGAAAAGAAAAAGTGAACTCACAAACCCCCTCTTACAACATCCGGGAAGAAAAAAAAGTAATACTCAGGTGAAGATAACAGGAGCATCTAAATTATTTGACACAATAGTAGATGTCCAAAAAGATTCATTGGTTTGTTCACTTCTACCCTAGAAAATATACAAAACAGTTAATGGAAAGGACAGAAGCAAAGTAAGACTACAGGTATGTGACCATAGAAGCACAAAGGCTGGCCTTGTTTAAGCCTCTTGAGAATGAGGCAATTGCACAAAAGAAAAAAGCACAGTAAAAGTTGTTTAATGACAACAATGGAAAAATCTATCAATTGATGGCAAAACCCATAAAGCAGATAAGGCAACTGCTTCAACAATTTAGTGGACTGAGCTTTAAGAGTGATGTGGTAAAAGGATTCAGGATGACAATAATGATCTAAAGATTAACTGAAGTACAGAACATTCTGCATCTCTGAATTATAAAACAAAGTACAGCAAAACAAAACAGAAATGTGAAACCAGCAAATGTCAGTTCCTTGCATTTGGCAGAATTTGGTAAAGAATACAGAAATAAAATGATGCTGAATTTCAAGAATGCAAATACTTTCCCCATCTCATAAGACATAATGAAAAAAAAGAACAAAAATCCAGCAGCAAGTAAAGATGGTATAATTCAAGTGCATCACAGCAATAGTTCTTTACACACATGGGAATTTACTTATGTTGTGAAGCCAGGCAGCTTCACAAACTGCTCAAAAGCTCAAGGTTTACATCTCTTTAAATATTATATAGCTGACATATGAAAAAAGCCTAAACCACAATCATGTAAGGCCACTATATGACTTAGATAAAGAAACAAAACAGCCTGAGTTAATGCTAGCCAGAAGACTTAATGTGAATATGAAATTTCACAAGGGAAAAGTTCTGATAAGTAAGACTAGTGAGGTGGCCACTGCAGATGAATGCCTTAAGTTTCAAAAACTGAAAAGGTATCAGTGGCATATTTAGCACAAGTAAAAGCTGTGCATGGTTCCCCAAAAATATAAAGAAGTCAAAACATGAAACTACCGGCATGATCACAGAGAAAAAGTCAATGCTCTAAGTCCACTTTAATGACAGCATTCTGATACACAGCCCCATGAAACCTAACTGTAAATAATTTTAGAGGTACAATTTGTACCAGGGAGTGTCAAAGGATGCAATGAAAAACTCTTAATACATCAAGTTCAGAAAACTAACACGTCAAATCTCATTTGACAAATTAACATAAGCAAGCAGTACACTGCTAAATTAAAATATAAAACTCATGAGAAATCAGTCACTGTAAATTTGCAATACTTTTGTTATTATGCTTGGGTTAATCTAATGAACCTCCACTTTAGGAAGAATTGATACTTCTCTAATTTTGAATCCCCAAATAGCAACTATTAACTTCCAAATCTGGCTCATATGGAGAGTCTAAATATCTTTAACACTCTGTACTGAATGGTGGAGACACATTCACAAATTTATACTTCTTTTCATGGGAACCACAGTACGGTAAACATACCATTAAGGTACAGGTTACCAATGCTTTACAATGAAAAGGAAAAGCTATTAAATAAAGAAAACAAATTATTCTCTTGGGAAACAAGCAGGAAGGTCAATTCCCTACTTGGCAATGTTAAAACAATCACCCCTAGCTCACGTCCGTCAAGAAAGAGAAAAAACAGAGGGATTCCCTCTTGGCAGGATCAGGAGGAAATAACAGGATTTCTCCTTCCTGACAAGAACATGAAGAAGTTCTCCTCTCCTCTGTCTCTGTGAAAACACTGATGGCTATGCTGCCATGTTTCACAGTGCTGCAGATTCCAAGTTCAGCCTATCACTTCAACTGTCCAGGGCAGAGATTGTATCTTTGCTTCTAGAAGCCTTTTCAGCCTTCCCATGCTCCTGGTCCCTGAAATTAAGGAACTATGCTCACTTTAAGTCAGCATCTCACTGTTTTTTTCTTCCATGAAACTAGCAGCAAATCCTCTTTTTCCTTCAGAAAAATATTTTAACAGCAACCCACAGAGCTGAATTAAGCCCCTCAACAGACCTCACAACACTTACTCAACAGTGGAATAGGACAAATAGTTTGAACATCACTTTGGCTCTACAGCTCATTTTTACCCGCTCCTTCCCTCAGCCAAGGGGCTACAGATTATTCAACAGGGTTTTTCCAATTATAATATTTTCTTGAATTTCATAGCCTGTTTTCCCACCTTCAAGTCCGCCTTATACGTGCACGCTACACAGCAGATGAACTTCCATGAAGACTTTTTCCATACCATACATATGTTACATAGTTACATACATACAGGGGAGTTCCCCTCTGTTCTCCAGTAGAAATGGCAGGCTGGAGCAAACGGCAAGATTTATTCTTGAAACAGCCTTTTCTAGCTGCACATTCTAAGAGAGGACAGAAAATCTGCCCGTGCTTGTGCTGGATAGGGTGTTCCCATGCTTTAAGCCCAGATACGATGAGAAAAGAGGATACTGTGTACAGTTTTTCTGGTTTAGAATTTGGGGTCTGCCTACCAGCTCTGCAAACATGAAGTGTCTGAAGGTCTTCAGATCTGCCTGTGGTGTTTACAGAACACCACAACTTGACTGGACAGGTCAAACTACCGGCTGAAGCCAACTGTAACACTTTTATTGTTCTCTCATCCTCCACCTCTATACTTACATATTCCTCCTCTGCAAGTTGTCTGGATTTAACTTGCTGCAATATAGATGGCAGAATTTTGGGTGGAGGTTATGATTTCAAATAAATCTTTGTGCAATAAATGTCTCAGTCAGCAACTCTCTAGCTGGGACACTCTAGAAACCCTAATGCAATACCATTAATTATAAAACAGTTCATCCAAAAGAATTCGGCATGGATTACAAAACACTGGATTGTTACTTTAAAAAAAACCAGGCGTCTACTGGTTCATAAAGGAATCCCTTTCAAGAAAAAAATGATTGCACAAGATACTAAGATGGACAAACTCTGGGTTTTTTTGAAATCATCCCAAAAATCTTTTGAAAGGTCAAGTAATTGTAGTCAGATATCACAAACATTTAGCTATGCATGCTACAGATTCAAACCATACACACTCTCAGCAATGAGTAGTTTTCTGCTTTCCATCTCTGTTGTGTAATACAGGATTTCAATGAGGAATGTAAGTAGCTAGGAAGGAAAGTGACTGCTTTTTACAGTAAAAGCTGTGTAACCTGGCATCCACTGCTCTGCAGCGCCTTTGTCAGCAGAGAGACTGATATTCAGATAGAGAAGGAGCATGTGAAAAATGACACTGAAATGGCTGCAGTAACAAACTAGGAAGCCTGAAATGACTGGCAGGAAAACGTAAGGAAGTATTCAGTAAGAAAAGCAAGAAGTTTTAATAAAAAAAACCCCACAAACTAAAATCCAACACTCTGGGAAAAAACAGCAGCAAATATTAATACACAGGAGTGCTGTGTTTAAGAAATGGACTACAGACCAAATTCTATTTCCCCTTGAACAACACGAAGTCACCAGTGCCTGACTACAGTTGTGCAGTGAAGAATGACTATTGTAAGCTGGCTCCCTGCTTTTGTAAAGCTGGCAGAGCTGCTTTTGTGCCAGCTGCTGCAAGCTACAGAGGAGTGATGAATTCTACTGTCAATCTTCTGGCATAGGTTAAAGCCAGCTTGGGGTCTGTTCCAACTAATGCCAAGGCCAGCAGTTCAGCCAAGGATTTGTATCCTTAATTCCTGTCTCATGTATATTGTGTACTACACAAATGTGAAAAGAAATTGCTTCCTAAGTAAGACTAGAGAATCATAAATAAAGCACACCACTTTTCAACATTTGCAGAAAATGCAAAGGAGGAAATAATGTTTGAAATGTGCTAATTCTAGCACACTTGTTTTGCAAGATGAAGTAGTATTTTTGAAACGAGGTCATAATATGATGAGAAAAAGATTTGATCCATGTATCACATTAACAGCAGTGACTTTTTAAAGAAATTTAGTTATGTGTGAAAAGCAGGAAGCAAAGATTATAAGCTCTCTTGGTTTTACATGAAATTATTCACATATGATTATGCAGAAGGAAGTGTCCGAGGAAGACAGTATGAAAAAATAAGGAAAACATTAACAGATCAATACTTGAGGCTACCCTCAATATATTTCAAGTTAACAGGGTTTTAAAAATAATCTTGAAGTAACTGACAAACCAAGTATCTAACAGACATTTTTAAAGATAAGGAAATATATAATCTCAATGCTACATTAAAAAATATTAGGTTCCCTTATATTTTTACTACTTTTTGAATTCCAAGATGATTTTTAAAAAGTGTGTTGGTTAATTTGCACATACTAAGACAAAAAGCTTCACCTTCCTAAATCTATTACTGTGACTACTGCAACCTACTGATGTGATCTAACCCTTTAAAAACAACAGACTACAAAAGAAAATTCTCTTTGAGCACAGAGCTCAGTCATCCAAGGAAATAACTCTCATTTCTGCCAGCTGATCTTGAGACAGGGAAGTGATCCAAAATTACTAACATCATCCAGCCTTCTGGAAAGCAACTGAATTAAATCAGTTAAAGCAAAATAAGTGTTCACCACCATAAAACAATGGCATTTAGTAGAGGAGAACCTCTGATGCTTGTTGAGCAGATTTTCTCCCCTGTGGTCCACAAGAATTAAGTGGCAAACATGCCATTATTCTCATGTGCCCCAGCCAGTGCCACCACAGACAGTTACGAAGCCCCTTGATGTTGGAACTGGCACAAAAATCCTCTTGGTATTTTTTGCTTTCTGAGTAACTGAAGCATGAGCTACACCAGTACTACTGATACAGAACACAATTCTGATTCTGTATCCATGCCTGTATGATGTGGCAGTTTTACAACAGGAAAGTGACAGGTTACAGTCTGGTACAGCTCTGTACTCCAGCTCCTTCATGGATGCGGTCTACTCAAAGCAGTGGACTTTGCAAAGCTTTTAAAGCCAACCACACGGTATTTTCCAGGCACCCAAATATTCTGTCAGTGCCTGCTCCTACCTTCAAATCCCTGGTTTTCTGCAACAACTTATTTTGAAATAACGCTCACGTGGTATTCTGAATAGACCAAAAAAGAACATTACTATACAAAAGACCTAACACTGATGTTTAAGAAAGTATTTTTTACTTCTATTAAACCAAAAGAATGGGATTAAAGTGTCAACTCTCTAAACCAATTTCATGCAAGATGCTACTGAGCCCAGTAAAAGAGATATTTAATTTGTGTAGTTTAACCTTATTTAGATTTAATTGTCTCTGAATCAATACCGAATTAATTAATCCCTAATTTTTAAAATGAAGTTGCAGTTATTTCTCTTCCAGAAATAGGATCATCTTAGATGATAAGGCTGAGTAAATGAATTTCTCATTAAGTATCTGTAGTTACAAAACAACCTAACTCTGACTATTTACTTACTAATAAAAAAGACCAAGGATCTGTTTGGTTAAGGAATTCTTCTTGGGAAGGGCTGGTTGCTGTTTTGGTTTAGGTTTTTTTGTTACACAAAGCCTGATAAGGCAATTCTCAGGAGAATGAGAAGGTGTATTTCCCAAACCACACTGTGTAATTTGGCCATTGCACCTTTCCTTTCCTTAGTGGAAAAAGCAATACCCTTACCATATGAAGTCACTTTGAAGGCATCCCAAATAAAGGTCTGAAGATAGTCAGGACACTCATTTATCCTGAAGAAAGAAAATACTACTTTATAGAAGAATGTAGACTATACAAATCATCCAAGAGGCATAAGTTAAACCTTTCTTGGAATAGCTACAGCCGAGGAGAGAATGGACACCAATCACTAACTAAATATTGCATAACAGGTGATCGAAGCAAGCAGTACCAAATGGAAAACTTTCTGACCCATTCAAACGTAGATTTTTTCCAAACTTCCTTTAAAACCAAAAGGTTTTAAATGAAGAAGAGAGTTACCTAACGCTTCTTTTTGAAACCCTCCCTTGCACGATTCCTCATAAAGTAAATGTAGCTAATGAGAAGACAACCAAGTGTAACTAAGAGTTATAGTGCATGAGATGACAGGTAGGGCCAAGAAGACATGAGGAGAAATCATGCTTTAGGTTACCCCAATTAACTGTGGAGTGCTACCAATTCATACTGAAAGCAATTCTTACAAGCTGGTTTTAGAGAAGACAAATAAGAACTTATCACAAAGTTCTCTAAGAACTGTCACCACTGATGATAAAAGACACATAGCAAGAAGAAAGCAAGCACTGTATTTGGCAGCTATCCATGGTATCTGCACACCAGTGGCTTTCTGAAGTTCTGCAGAACTCCTGTGAGAAAGCAGAAACCAGTACTTGATGGCTAATTTATATTTCTGGACAAAGAAAAAAATAAACCCCCAAAAATTTAAAGCATTCTACAAAGGACCTTCAAACTAAAAGGGTGATTTGCTGTGAAACCCAAAAACCAGCCAAAACTAAACCACAAACTCCTGTTTCATAAACAATTGCAGGAAATACTAAATACCTCTGTAACATACTTATCTTAAAACTAGAGGACTAACATTTTATAACCCATAATAATCATGCTTAGATACTCTCTGAAACACCACTGCACTTCCTCAATAATACACAGTTGTAACTACAAAAAGGATTTTTTTCCAAAAGGTTCTGCTAAGCCTAAAACCAACATCTGATGTAACAACGTATGTTTACAACTTTCCTATCATCCAGTGCTTGTGGAGAAGAAATCTTTTGGTGGGCACAGAAGTCATAGATAACACAGCATTCATGTAGACTTACATGCATGAGCAGCCTACACCAATCCTATTCCTTCAGTCTGCCCACAAAGTGATTTTTGCCATACAGAAATACACAGCCTAAAATCACGCAGAATGAGGAGGCACAGGATGAGAAATTACACTGAGCTGACAGCGGCACTCAAGACTACACAAACCAGCAGTTAATTCTTCCCACTGTTAAAGAAACATAGATAAAGAAAGGTGAGGGAGCTCTGTGTCCACTCAGTTTTTGTTCCATAGGGAACACCACTAAGCAGCAACCTTGTCATGTTTCAATCACAACTACTTCCACCGCAATTCCAGGTATTGATTCACAGAGCAAGAGCCAATACTCTCCAATTAACTTAGGGGCAAGGAAAAAAAGGAGGAGAAATCAAAACAAATTCTCTCTTACTTAACTGTAATGCAACTACAGTAAAAATCTGAATTCCCTCACAGAGCCTTTGTCACAACAACTGTGCTGAGAGCGCCTGCTGGCACAGACACAGCTTATGTCGACAGAAGTGATTTTATGCTGACATAGCAGTCCCATCATTTCAAACAAACTTTGTTCTTTCCTTTCAGAGGAGGAATTCTTTTTCCAGTATGCTGTTTCCTTGACCTGTCTGCACTGCCCCAGCTGGGCCTGCTCCACCAACTCATAGGAAGAGATTAACATAATTTCCAAGTAAGGAACTGCCGTTTCCAAGTCAAAATACACTCCTATTTTAACTTTTTACTGGTTTTTTTTGTACTTTAAACTTTATATTCACTAGGTGGGATAAATACCAGTTACTCCAACCTCGTTATCAAAAAACATAGGCTGATTCTGGGAATACAGATGAGTCTCAGACTAAAGAATATTTAGGTTAATTTAATTTAATGAAAAAGAATTTTTTCTCAAATCTGTGACATAAGGAACATTATAGATACTTCAGAAGAGGCAAATGGTAAAGTAACAAAAAAAACCTAATGAGCACAAGAGATAGTTAACTTCTATATTAAACTGGTTTCTTTCCCAAACCTTCTACACAGCTTACATACTACACTTCAAAAGATTAAAATGTGCATTTTATCTACTGTTACAAAACCAACTTTTCCTTCTTGCCTAAAAAAGGAAATGTGAAAGACCACTGCTGATACTGTGGTATAAAGGTCTTTTCAGTTCCTGACACCACCCCACCAGCAAATAGGCTGGAAGGCCTAAGAAGCTGGGAGAAGACACAGCAAGGACAGCTGATCCCAGCTGGCCAAAGGGATATTCCATGCCATATCACACATGATCAGCATATAAATTAAGGGCAAAGCTGGCCAGGGGCTGCTGCTTGGGAACTGGCTGGACACTGATCAGTGGATGGTGAGCAACTTCACTGGGCATCACTTGTTTTGTATATTCTAATTCTTTTATCATTATCATCCTTTCCTTTTTTGTGCTATTAAACTATCTTTATCTCAACATAAGAATTTCACTTTTTTCTTTCTGATTCTCTTTCCCATCCCACTGGGGATGTGGGGTGTTGTGTGAGTGCCTGAGCTGTGTTTAGCTGCCTGCTAGGTTAAAACATGACATCCAGTCAGCAGGGACCTCCTCAGACCCCAAAGCCTTTAATACATGATCAAGAGGGGTCTTGCCATAACATCTAAGACCTCTTCAGTATTCTAGGATGAAACCCTTCAGGCTCCATGGACTTCTGAACTTTCAGCTGAAACTGCTGGTCCCTTAAAATTTCAGTGTCCACAAATGAGAACTCACTATTCCCACACTTGTAACACTCAGACACAGGGTACTGGGCAGGCCAAGGCCTTTCATGTTTTCTCCCTGCTTACAAGAACCATGGCTCTGGATCTTCAAATTCACTTACAACCAACAGGTTTCTAGCTAGCAATTCTGATGGCAAATGTTACAACCATACTTCAAATAATGATTTCAAAGAGAAAAAATCAATCAAAATCATTAAGAGTTTGCACTTGAATTTGAATTGAAAAGTATATTACACATTTTTTATATTACTGGAAAAAAAACCCAGCATAAACTGGAAGCTAAGTTACAGCTAAAATTCTTATACTATACCTTTATTTCCCTTTTAGAAATTACATATCATACTTTAGGGAAGCATATTATTTACATTCGTTACATTTGAAGACAAGAATGTACTTTCAGATGCCTAACTAGGAATCACTGGTGAACCACAATACATTATGATACTAAGCTGATCCATATCCTTTTCAGTAACAATGACAACAGGGTGGAATGGTTCAGAACGGTATTTACACTAGCAAAAAGTTTTTCTTTAAGGTTTAATTTTGAAGTTCAAGATTACTGTCTGTTCTGGAAACAAAGAAAACAATTCTGCATAAGTCTGAATACTGAAGACGTAAAAGCCCACACCCAGAAATATGGTACCATGAAGAGTGATGAGCAAGTAACTTTGAGAAAAATGTGTAATTTTAAATTCAGTGACTGGATTGTGATAAACACGTGATTTTTGCTGCAGCGATTTAAAAAGATAACTCTACTCGACTATCACTTCAACTCCCTGAGAGAGGTTAACATATCCACAGAGGAACTTCCAGAAGGGAATGGATGTCTACACTTCTGTGGGTCAATACAGTTATCTAGCATTTTAACACAAACCCGTGTTCTGTTACATTGGTGTGGACTGCTGCTGAAGCAGTTTAGGTACGGGCACACTCACTCAATAATAGCACTGAAATGTCACTGTTGACGTATTAAAAGACAAAGAATAAGCATTTTTGCCAAACCATTTTTAAAACCATTTGTACTTACTCACTGAAGTTTAACGCATGAGATGATATAATCTCCAATTGTAAAAATAAAGACTGAGAAACATTACAAATATTTTTGGTTTTTTTTAATTAGTAAGCACACAAACTGAAGAACCACCTTACCTGACAGAGTTTCGGCTCCTGTTTTCTATTTTCATTAAAATTCGTACATCTGACTGAGGAGATGCTGTATAGACTTTTAATCTGAAAAAAAAAGGGCAGCAAAGATGCAGAAATGATGTACAATGACTTTTCTTCTTGCCATCCATAAGATATGGATATCTTTTGCACGTCAACAGCCAAAATAATGCATTTTTTTCATAAAAACAATAATTTGTCACAAATTAAGTGTTTCCTATAAATGAGGGTTATAATTATTAGTATGTTTTTCTAATTATTCTGAAGGTTTACTGTCGCCTCCACTGACATTAATTACGGTTACATTTTTCAGAATTACAGTTGCTTTATTTGGTCTTTATGCCATGAGTCAGTTTCTTAATCTTTTGCTGGTTTAAATTTGGTGGCTATACCCCAGGGTTACTTGATTGGTGAATGTTAGGATGGTTTTCATCACAGGAATTAAATATGTACTGCTGACTGGGAACTCAGCTCTGCAAGATGATAGTGCAGCTAATTTATGCCATTTATTCAGAACCATTCCCTTCTTTTATTAGTGCATTAGATCAACTAGGCAGAAAAGTTATTCAATACACACCTTTGACAAACTACAGGATCTGACTCCACTGGATCAATGTATGGCTTGAGGATATCAGCAAGTGTTTTATCGTCAGGCACCCTTTCACCAAAGATAAAAATCAAGCACGTGAGACATCGATCATCATGTACACAAGTACCTATCATGAGTCACTTGGAAGAAGCTGTATGTTAGCATGCTACAGTGGCACAGCTGAGTAGTTTATGGGAGGATCATAAATGTGTATTGATACTGCACAGATATGGGCAGCTTTATCTCAATTTCAGCACTGGGATTTCACAGGCATGTACGAGGAGTAACGAGATGCATATCTCTACTTTCTAATCATGCAAAAGTAACGTGCTGTTCCTGCAGCCCTAGAAGCAGACAACGGCATACTTCTCCCCTCCCTTCAGGCTAGGAAAAAAGGAGAAACATTTGTCAATAAAAGCTTATTTTTTTGCCTTTTCAAAATGTGTTTGTGGACTTTCCTACAAAGCAAACAATGCAACCATTTCACCCTGTATGAAGGTCAGCTCCAGAGTGCAGGTGAGTAGGGGTGGCAAATCTTGCTGAACATCTGCTCCATGACAACAGAATATGTTAGGTGTAGGGGTACTACTATTATGACTATACAAGCTCTATTTACATAGAGAAAAGGACTAACGACTGAACATTTTGCCTGATTTGAAAAGTCTGCTAGCTTTGAAAGAGGAAAGGACTACACAACTTCCAGTATTTTTTAAATTGAAATGCCCTTTTAATTAAGACTAAAATTAATACCTCAGTTTACCTTGTATAACAGAACTCAGTAAGAACTGATCAAAATATTTTGCAGTTCAACTACAGCAGATTAATTTAAACTTTATAAAAATCTTTTTTAAAGCTCTGTACCCTTTTAAAGTGTATTCAGCATGACAGTGAGGAAATACGAGCTTCAAATGCCAGTAGAACTTGTTCTCCCTAAAAGAAAAAGAAATGCATATTCTTAGTGTTAGTTGGTAACAATTACTATTTATTTTTTCTATGATAAAGCTTGCTAGCCTACAGCATGGGTGCAAAAGCAAATACATAGTTTAAGATTTTGAATGGCTTCAAAGAGTAAAAGGGCGTGCAGAGAAGCTGAGATATCCTTTGAAAGATGTAATGCTCCCACATCCTGCTGAATTTCAGGTCCTCATGGGATGACAATCTGTTCCTTACAAATATAATAAGATATCACCAATTAACTGATCAACAGCATTTCACGTTATAAAAGGGAGTATATTCCAGCTGCCCTTTAAGTTCAGGAAAGGAAACTGCTTTTTGGCATATCACCCAGGACAGATTACTAAACTTCTGCAATAATAATAGCCAGAGTCCCAGCCGAGGCCAGGTCCTACAGAACACAGAGGATTCAACTTTTTACAGCAATGATGGCCTCAATAGAAAATGTGTCATGGCCAGGGAAGGAAGTTGCTTTCTGGCATAATATGGATAAGAGAAGTTAGAAAGAACAAATGTTTTACAGAAAGATTGTAAAACTTTTGACAAAGTAACTCACAAGTGTAAAACTTGTGACAGTGATGTCACATTCCCTTCTTCTGTATGTTAGTTGTTACTTTTACGACCCATCTTCCCTTTGCAGCTATCATAATTAATACCTGAGAACAGAAGCTACTGAAGCGTAGTTTGAGAGCAGTATCACCTTAAGAAAGGCAGTATTAGGTAGAGAATACTTTGCTAGATCAGGCAGTCTCTACTTGCCTTTTTGCTCATTTGCAGAAAATCTGCAGAAACCTTTCTAAAAGAATCCCCTGAGAAAGCACAATCTAAAAGGTAGGTTCCTGGCCTTTTGCTCTGGTTCAGAAATTCACACTCATGACAAACAGCAAAGATTTAAAAATTAGAGATCAAGTACCTGTGAAGGACAGGCACATCTAATGGTGTCTCTTTTTTCAACTACTTTTAAACACATTATTTAAGACCAATGAATCATTGTATCCAGGATAATCACCGTCAGTTATGCAAAGGTTCTGGTCTACAATAAAAAGTAAACACGCTGTTGTTCCAACATGTTGCTTAATTTGTTTATCAGGCAGATGAAACATTATCCAGCAGGCTCTTGCTGGCTGCAGAGATGAATGTACGTGCATCCACTAGCAAAATAATAAACTTGGCTGCTAAGATAAATTAACTATGATATCAATTTTTAAATGCAAGCACTTTTTATAAAGTGAGCTTATAAAATAAATAATTCCCTTACCTACTTGTTCCTAGGAGAAAACTGAGTTTTACAGCTGAACTGTACTTCCTTTTTTTTTTTAAATAAGTAAAATCAGATGGATTAGTATTTACCAAAAAAAGAGCAAGCAGGAACTCCCAGCTCCCAAGAAGGTAACAATTAGACTAAAAAGAATTACTGAAGCCCAGGGTCCCTAAAACAATGTGTGCCTCAGCAGATTTGTGCAGCATGCCTTGTGATTCCTCCCTTCTCTCTGCTCCTGTTTGTTAGAGTGGACAACAAGAATGCCTTCCTTGAATGAGAAGGTGAAATTAGAGAACATCAGGTCTGAAAGAGGTAAGAAGACCAGAGCTGGAGGACAACACAGAAAATATTATTAATCATATAACATCTGTACAACCAGAAGCTGGCATAGTATTTGGGCCTGTGAATTTTATGCTATTTTGCATATTGGTATGATAGTCTTAAATTACCAAACTGCAAAATGTTTTGAAATAACTCAAAGTCATTGACTGGAATTTCAGGAGTTTTTTGCAAGGTAAGGAAAACAAAGTTTTGAAATTCTTATCTTGACAGCTGAAGGAAACACAAGTGATACCATACACACAGAGCAAACTGGAATATCAATAGGGTTATATAACCAGTTCAGTTCCCTTGTGATTCCTCTCAGATGCATTAATATCTGCCATTTAACATGGAATGGTATTATTTCAAAGCACTTTCCCAGGGAGACTTTAGTAAAATTCAGTAAGCTTTAGACACAGAAATAGGGTTACCACCATTAGCTAAAGGAAACACTAATGATAGGCACTTTTATTGAAATGTTTATAAGGACTGTTCAGATGAGGATTTTGTTCTGTGTTACTAACAAACATGAGGCTTGCTAGCATTTTTTCATTTAACTCACCATCTTCCACAATTTTTTTCAAACAGGCCATGTTTATCTGTTTTAAGTGACCAACCCTTTCTGTGATACTTTGGTCTTTAAATCAAGACAGTCAAATCAATGAGGCAAGACAAACTATGACACAGCTCACAGAAACATGTATGTGGCCCAGAGGATTGTTTCTAACACAGGCACTTGAAAAAGAAATGCTCCAGAAAGTACTTCTAGCTATCTGCTACCTGTTGCTAGGATCACTCTTCATGTGTCTGTACAAATGGTTGTCACACAGCACATCCTCATTTCACATGCAAGACTGGTTCCCTGTGGGCTCACTGAGGCAGACTCAGCTCCTCACTGCAGCTGTAAAATCAGCTTAAGAGGGTTCTTCTCAGACTTCCGCCCTCCCTCCCCCTTCCAGGCACAATCTAACCTATGGAATAGTGCACAGAAAGTGCTGTGAAACTGAAGTTAAAAAGCTCATAACTTGTCAAAATGTTCCACTATGAAAACATGAAATGTTTGATTTTTTTCTCAGCAAACTAATACCAAAACTGCAATTAATGACTTCATCTCTCTTCAAAGTACTCTTGCCTGGAAGTTAATGGCAAGCAGAAAGAGGCAAGACAGATTAAGAACACGATTGAAGCAGGCAAGAAAAAAAGAAGCCTGGAACAGGAATAGCCTCATACTCTTCACTGTACAAAGAAGTCTTGAAAAACAACCTGCTGGGTGCCTGTTGTTGAAGTGAAGCACCCCTCACCATCACTGATCTGTGCCCAGAGAACTTGATGTCAACTGTAGATGCTATCAAAGCTGCTTCACAACAAGTTCTGATTAAAGTTAGATATCCTGGCTCCAGATCTCACTGACTTCATTTTCCATTATGGCTCACCAGGGTAGTATTTCCTTCAAATCCAACAGACACGTATTATGTTCATTTTCTAAATGAAAATGCCTAATTGAATAAGTCATCTGCATTTAAGTAATAGCTCACTCCATGAAGCATTCCATGCCACTGCTGCCATGGGCTGGAGCAGGGCAGCACAAACTGCAGAGCTTAGGGAACTGCAGTGTCCCATTTCAGTGTCTCACTACATCATCTCCTGCCAGCAAACAAGGAGCCATGGACTTGCAAGCTCATTCCCCCCTTCCCATTTGACCTGCTAGCTGGAGCTCCCCAGCTGATGCTCCCGCCGTAGGTTTCAGCCTTGCCTCATCCTTCACCCCTTTACCAGAGGCTTCCTATCCCAAGAATTCACCCCACCAACTCCATGGCAGAATGTATCCAGTGGGGAACTCTCAGTTGTATTGAAAATAAGGGCACCACAGGAAATGTAGGGTAAAGCAGCACATTAAAAATAATTTATGAATAAGAAGTCAGATGTACCATGAGTTAACACTCTGGACTCAGATTCTGCTTTCTAATGACCCTCCATTATCTAGATATTCAATATTACACATTAGTCTAATCCATGTGTTGCCCAGCATTGGCACGTATGCTTTCACAACACTGGATTTAGCAAACAAACTCATGGAATCCAGGAAATGAAAAGTCTGGTTAACACACTGAAACAACACTGATCTGTCCTCCAGTGCTGGCACGGGCAGGGGATGACACAAGAATACATCTTGTACTTCCTAGTTTTGGACTACTCTCATTCCTGCCTTGTACTGCCCAACAGCTTGGCTCGCAGGGAGAGTGTGAAGAGGATGCGAGAGAAGCCTGTTCTCAGTTTTCCACGCACAGATGTTGAGCAACTTCCAGCCTCCACCCTCTGGAGCAATCAGTCTATAAATCTTGACTAACAAATAGCATGAGAAGGGGCTCACATCTACAGGAGAGGGACACACCAGACCCTGAGCACTGTCAGGTGCTAAGCTCATATAATGAATCTATGACTATTTGCACAGCTTTACCTCATTTCAGTGCGATATCCAACAAAATGTTATGGGTGTCATGAAGTCCCATGAGATAGGTGCTAAATGCCTGATATTCACTGGTTTGATCAAACTTGATTCCTTAGAACCCGTTTAAAGAGAGTAAGCAGTACATGCCAATTAAAAAAACAAACCCAACAACCAAAAATAAAAAAAACCCATCCAAAAACCGGATGTAATTTTTAATATGCATCACTGAATTAGAACAGCCTGTGAAGTATCTTCATGCCTATTCGCCAAGAAGTCACCTTCCTTGCCTCGTTCTCTTAGTTTCTAAATCTGCTTCTATGAAAACAACAAAAAGTACACAATACACACGAACACATGATTTGCTCAAAGTTTAATCTGTCCCCAACGCAAGCTATGCTTGTACCCCAAAAGGCTTTCTGGAGGAAAAAGAACATGGTACATGAAGGCAAATGTCTGTCAGCACAGCACTGTACCATGCCCAGGATATTCTCAACAGCATCAAACCTCCCTGTGTCTCTGCCCTTTCTGTTCTTCTGTCCTCTTAGCTGCTGACCCCAGCATTCCTGGGCTTCCTGCACTTGTCTTGAAGGCTACTTCTTACCCTGTACTTGTTAAGTGTGTTTATTGTTTTATCCGTAACATTAAGGAAATTCCCCATTAAAGTGAAACTCAGCTCTAAGCCTGAGATACTTTTTCCAGCATGAGGCTAGTAAAAGGGATCTGTAAAAGATAGAGCACGCAGCCAAAGACAGGGAAGTCAGTGCAAAGGGAGACAACCTCTGCAAGGTTGGGGGCAGATCTGGACTGTTCTGAGGGGAGACCTATAAATCTGGGGCAGAGAGATGAGAAAATACCTCAAATTTCCTTTCTTTCCATTGGTTCACCCTGGGTTTTCTTTGACAGAACTGGTAAAATACATCACTTTAAAAGGTTACACTTCTACATCTATTTGATGCCTAATGTTCTCCTAAAAACTACTGTATGTGCAAAACCAAATCCCCCTATGCTTTTCTCCAGAACTGCCTAAACGATCCAGGTGCACGTGTGGAGCGGTTTCCAGGTGGGTTATTACTCTGTCAGAGACAGACCTCTGGTGGCCAGCCAGAGACTGACACTGTGGAGTGCACAGCTCCCAGAACAGAGATAAAATGCATCCTGAAAACACAAGTTGCCACCAAAACTGAGACCGTGAACAAAACAAGTAAAGGAGCCATCGGGGGATGTGAGCCATCAGGGATCTCACTGCTGTGAGAAGCTCAGAAGGCGTTTATATTTGACCTCAGTATATTACTGAGCTGAACTGTAGACCTGATTCCTGTCACAATGAAATACTTTGTAATTTCTTTTATTTTTACTGTGAAAATACTTTAAAATACAAATTCTGGATATCAGAGAAAAACCACAGAGTGGACAAAGAAAAAAAAATGTAAATTTTCCCTAGCCTTCTTCCTGAATTCATATCTGTCTGTACTTGTCTCTCTAAGCTGTGCTGAATCAAACATTCACATTCTCCAGCACAGCAACTCCCATCATACAATACAACACAGGTACTGAAGCACCTCTTCATATTTGAAGTCAGCCTTTTCAAAGAAGGGATTTGTGCAAGCTTTCTACATCAATCTCCTATCATAAACCTCTAAAGAAGCTTTTTTTTTTCTTGCAGAAAGATGAAGTTTTAATTAAAAGAAAAAAACCACAACAGCACTAATTCTTCCTACCATTACTCAGTGTTAGCATCTCTCAAAATACAGCATGAATTATGTAAGCTGTTAAACTGAGCTCAAACAACCTAAAAGAAAACCTGAAGCATGAAATATTAAAGTTTTTGCAAAAAACAAAACCAAGGTGCATCTAACAGATTTTAAAGTAAGCATATTGGTATGAACTCAAATTCTCATCATTATATGCTCAGTGAAACTGTAACCAGCTGAAGACTCACATGGAATTGAAGGTGGTGGAATTTTCTCTTCTTTTTGTAAATCCAACAGGCAGTGTTTTTAGCTCAATATTACACCCTCGAGCTTTGTTCCTCAAACAGTACAACTGGCAAAAAATAAAAACATTTTTAAAAAGAAATCTGAATATATTAAACCCCTGAAAATTAACCAATAAAAAGCTGATAGGATTATGAGAAAATTGTAGAAAAGGCCATATTTAATTAAATACTCGGAATTTTTAAAAAACCATCCTGAATGAAGAAAACAAAAGAAGTAAGCCTAGAAACTCTCTGAAACACTTTTGTAAGTTTATTATTAAAAAAGAACATGCCCATAAACTCCTCATAGTAAAAGTTCTTTAACATACCATGAAGGTCACAGTGTGACCATTGTGGGTGCAATACCAGAATGAGGATGCTTCTTGGGTTACAACCCTGCTGGCAGAAAGGATGCACAAGCACCATGCCAGCCACTGAGAAATTCTGATTTGAAGGTAGCACAAAGGGCATCATCCCATTAACATGCCCAGTACCACACCGCTAGAACTGCTACCCATGCAGCATCTCACCACCTTCAGCACACATTCTCAGGACATCGTGGTGCTAAATACACACACACACACACACAGAATAATGACTCCAGCCAGAGGGGAAGCTGGAATCTCTGAATGTATTCTGTTATCAATGTGAATTCTGAGTTTCGTGCTGTATTTCAAGATATCTTCACAAGACTGGAAAACAAAATGGCCCTGATGCCTTTTTGGGAATGAGTGAAAGTACTTTGTAGTAGACTTGGTTGGGCTTTTTGGGTTTTATTTGTTCATTTGTTGTTTTTAGTTTGGGGAGTGTGTTTAGTTGCTGACAGGGCTTCAGCAAAAACCCCCTCTCCCTTGGAAGGCTGGCTTTTACACCACTGTTGCTTAGATTTATTCTTCAAAGAGCTCTAGCTGTCTTCATTTGGAATATACGGAAGCATATAACAATTTTTACGCAATCAATAAAACCACTGTTTACCTGGGAAGTGTGTACTTAAAAATTCAAAACTTGTGGAGGTGTAAGGAAACATTCACACTTCTTAATTCACATCTATCATCCAACAGCAACAGTGGTCATGCATAAATTTTAAGAATACATATTGTTAGCAATCTATTCTTCCAAGTAACTGGATGTAGCCATCTGTTACTGCATAAACCTAGAGTCTTCTTTTGATTTCTGGCTCTAAAATTCAGGGTCATTCATACCTTCATAAGAGAAGCACCAGCTCTGGGATCTGGATTGGGACTGCCTCAGTGGGAATTCAAAGCCAATCCTAACTCCAACACAGCAAGAGGATAATCAAAAACTTACAAGTCTTTTTGTTGCTGGACTATGCACAATACAATGTCGAGCAGCAGCATCAGCTGTCCTTCCTACATCCTCCAGGAAACGATAATCTGAAGGTTAAAAAGAACAAAGAAAAATGTAGCACAAACCTAGTAAAACCAGAGAGTTTTAGAACACACAAGGTATGTTCTTACCACTCAAAAGGTTCAGGTCAGTAAATTCATTTACTGAGATAAACGCTGTTTTATCCCTGACTCCATTACAGCTCAGTGCAAGCTTATGTTTCTTTACACACAACAGGCTGAAATGACAAAAAAACCAAAACATTAACATGTTCTGCATGTGAGTGGGAAAAATAGTCTAAACTATTTAGTTCAGATAACACATACCTGCACGAATATTTCATGCATCGTGGACATCTGTACTTAGCTTCTTTTTTGCTACAGGTTTCACACCTGAAAGAAGTAAAAAACACTTCTCAATAATGCAGCATTTTTGCACCTGACTGGCCTATGAAAGTGCCTGCTCAACAACCAGGCTCTAGGCCATCCTTCAGCATTTTCAGGAAAAGCTATGAGCACCTTGAAAGGAGAAAGAGAAAGTACAAATACCCTGGATTAGGAAAGATGGCAGACAAAACATAAGCTATGGGGAGTATCTCCAAACACATACATATTAAAACACAGTAGATGCCAGAAAGAAAAAAAACCCATGTGCTAATCGCAGAGTTGGAAGCATAGCAAGCCTTTATCAGTTTATGCTTTGTGGCCTGGTTTTATCAGTGCTTTCCTCCTTTTGCATCACCTGTAAGGTGCACTGTACCATGCTGTAAGACTCCCAATTTTAGGCAGATGGAAAATAAATTTCAGGGATTCCCACTAAAGCCTGAACAATGTATCCCATTTTTGCACTGAAACAAAAAGATCATGACAACATGCTCAGCCAAACAACTTCTGGCTGTCAGCTGTGCAAACTCGAAAGTCAGAGAACCTTTCAGGCACAAATGTGTAAGCCTTATCAATGTAACAAACAAATATCAGTGAAAAATTTAATTCCTCTACAAATATGACCATGTGTTTTTAACAAGGCTATTAAAAAATACGTTTCTCCCATTCTTAGGAAAAAGTTCTTGGTACAACTGAAATAATCATCCCTCTTATTTTAAATCTGATAAATAAAAACGAGTAATAACATTTTCCCCACATCAGTAAAGTTTTCAATAATAGTACAAAGCCATCATTTTCAATTATCAGGGGTTAAATGTCAGCCCTAACCCACTTCTCCTCTCCCCACCACGTGCTCGCTGCTTGCTAGTAGTGAGGGCCTGAAGGACAAGTTCAGCAATACCATCCCCTGACGAGCTCTGTGTACTAGCAACACAAAGCCATTCTAAGAACCGGAAAAAAGTGTTTCAAACACCGCAAACCAGAAGCGGGGAGTTACTCTGAACAGGGATTCCCTCCCCCTGCTCCGCAGGATCTCCGCGGTGCCCGCTGCCCGTCACCGTTCCAGCGAGGCTCTGCCCAGCGCCCCCTGCGCGGCGGCGGGCGAAGGCAGCGTGCGGCCCCTCGCTCGGCCGGGCCTCACCCGCGGGGGAGCAGCGCGGGGGCTGCAGGGCACAGGGCCGCCCNCCGCGAGCCACAGCGCAGCCGCAGGACGGGTGCCCGGAGCCGGCGCTGCGGGCCCTGGCCCGGCCGGGGAGGCTTCCTCAGGCGCAGAGGAGGCTTCCCCCGGCACAGAGGAGGCTTCTCAGGCACAGAGAAAGCTTCCCCAGGCGCAGAGGAGGCTTCCCCAGGCGCAGAGGTTTCCCAACACGCGCCCCGCGCCGCACACCACCACGCTGCCCAGCGGACGCTTCCGCCCCACGGCGCGACACTCCCCATCCAGGCGACACGGGACATCACTCCCTAGCTGTCCGTGCCCCGCTGCAGCACGCCATCGTCCCCGCTGTCGGCATGGGATGTGCATTTTTGCCTCAGCTACGAAAATGCACATACATCCGAGCAGCCTTATAGGACTTTAAATTTCTCGCTCTTAAAATAGATTATTTTCTGAGATGAAGAACTCCCAAAAATAGGGCAGTGAGATGAATAAAATTATACATGAAGCAGACATTTTCTGAAAAAATTATAATCTTACAAAATACTCCCAAACATTTGTCAAAACATCACCTCCAAAACCAACGTAAGAGCAAATGTCAAATCATAACATCAGTGTATTGATCTTGAAAATGCAAAAAGTAAGACATTTTCTCATTCTTCTGTAATCTTGCTTTGTCTTTTATCAGATTTTTCTCAAAGTGGTCAAAAATGATGCTTTGATACAAAATGTAAGATGGGATGTGCGTGTACCTTACTTTGTAAAAGCAAACATTGTCCCTCTGGCAGTATTCCATGGCTCAGAGCATATGCATTTCCCCTTGGAAAGAGAAGCACTGCCACCTAACAGAAGTGCCCTTCTAGAGGATTTTCATAGTTTCTAAGAATGACCTATACAACATGAAACAGAATAGTAAAAGACAAACAGATAGCTTGGAAGCTTATTTTATTATACTTTGGTGGTGTGGTTTCCTGCAGATCAAGACAGGTTGTTTGAACACTCCCGGGCTCCCCCAAAGACAGTCCCATATCACCTTGCCGTGTACTCCTGAGCACACGTTGAATTGATAATAGATAGAGGCATATCAATATAAAGAGTGCTTTTCCTAATGGTAAAACCGTTCTTTTTTACTAAAAAATGTTCATTGAACATTTTAGGCTTAGTTTTAAAAACCCAAAACGATCTAATAAATTTTGCCAAAAAAAAGGAATTTCTAAGAGGAGGAAATGCTGAATATAATTTAACAGCAGCCATTCAGAAGACACACTCTAGAAAATCTTTTCAGAAGTTACAAAATATATACAGAATATATCATCTTAAGATGGATTTGGCATTAGCAATGTTAACTGAAATACAGAATTTAAAAGTCAAAACTACTTTAGGTAGCTCTTCTACAACAATTTTTACAATGGCTGTAATGCAAACTGTTCTGACTATATGCATCATATACAATATGCTGTCTTATACACCATTTCCAAAATAGTACACCAAAAATATTTTAAACAAGAAATCCACATAAATAATGTTTTCATTATGTGAAGTATGTGACCAACGGTTTAAAATAAGTACTTTTACAACAGAAACATATCCTGATGTAACCAGCACATACAGTCTGAAAAGTAAAAAGGGACTCAATCTCTGCTAAGGCCACAAGCACCCTGTGTTATGAAGAGCACCAAGGCAACACAGACAGGAAACACAGAAGAGGTAGTGTGCCATCTGTTCAGATGTGTGTGTCCACAAAGGACCAGAATAAAACAATGTTTAAGCAAAGAAGACGTATTGTACTGTGGGATGGTTCACTTTTCATATAAAAGCTATTGCACATTTAGGAGCATTAGCAGGTATTGCTCCTTAGTATCGTATGTCTCCAGCTTTCCTCAGGATGTTTTTTGTGCAGTGCTGTTAAAAAGATTGCTAGGAACACTTGACGTCCTCAAAAACTCCATGTTCAGATACTCCATTCCAGAAAATTATGCAACAAAGCACCAAGAAATTTATTTTTAAATACTTCAAGAAAATTGCTTTAGTCTTTTCTTTCTTTCCTTTATTTTTCAATGCCATTTCTCCTTAGGAGGAAGTGTTTTTCTTCCTGAGGTTCTTTAACCAACAACACTTGAAATGATTCTTCAGTTTCCTAGTAATTTTGCCTGTAATGGATCATTACTTTTGTATTCAATCTATCCAGGAACTCCATGTTGATGCGAAAAGAAACGTGGGACAGAAATCTTAAAGGAAGCATACTGAGCCACTTTCTATGAAGTGCTGCTGTCCTGGTTTGAGGTGAGGAAGTGCATTAACTTGAACAACTGGAAGCTGATTTGTGTCCTGAGTGTGAAAAAAGAACTGTGTCTTATGCCAGCTGCCATCTTTTATCTGAAACACACAGGAGAAGCACATTAGAGTCATATTAAGGATGAGCTTCAAAACACAAATTAAAATTGTGCTTACAGAGTGAAAGAGAAGTAGTGCACAGAAACATTTCTTCTCCTAGCAGTTATTAAATAAACTGTGTAATGTAACAACTGCCATTTCTGAAGCCTGAGTTTTCATTTTAAGGGTAACTGTTTCCACATTTTCCTGGAGGACCTCCCTATTTCTGTGCTGATGTTTCTGCTGTGTCTTCCTACAGTCTCAAGATACATGAGACACATGCAAACAGCAAGTATAGATACCCTGTATCACTGCAATTGCTTTTACTCTTCAAGAGATGCTGAGTTCAGTATCTAAAGGCTGGCATGCGCAGAGCTATGCATAGGAGCAAGCTTTAAGGGATGGGAATCTAAATGATTGTTATTTATTTGAAGAAGGTTAGTAATGTCTAAACATTACCTCCATCATCACTTTAACAATGCTGGTGCTAAAAGTATTTACCATGCATTCATCCAGGAGCACTTTAGGTTCAAGTAGCGTATTTGCTTTAAATATGTGACCGTTCCATCCTCTGAAGGTAACCGATGTCTTCCGGCCACCTGCTTTATTCAATCCCCACATCGGAGTGTTCAGACAATGGACTGTGATGCTGTGGGTTGCTTCTGAGCTCAGTAAATGAAGGAAGTTCATCTGCACTTTTCCAACCCCGAACTCCAGCTAAATTCCAGGAGAAAAGCATTGTTAGACTTACAGCTGGACGGTGCTGAAAGGCCACAGCGACACAAAGTGCTATGAACATGTAAGTGTGGTGTTCAGCCATGGGAGCACGTATACGTATTTATATACATTGGGGTCAATGCCAAAGAGCATGATTTGCATTCCTCAGGAGAGATGTTAGGTTCTATTACAGTGATTACTATAAACAGAAGCTTTCATAGGACATTTTCAAAGCTTAAATATAAACATTTGCTAATGCTTACAACATTGCTGAAGCACAGCTGGCCAGAAGACACTATTTTTAAATAAGGAAACTGAAACAAATGCTTTTGTGATTCAAACAAAGATATTATCAGCAGCAGTGTTTTAACAGAAGCCACATCACTCTGCTGTTAAGTCTTCTTAGACCACAGGTTCTGGCAATACTTATAGCCCATTACAAATGCAAAAGTTCATATGTATATTTTGATTTTAGACAGAAAAATATAGTAACTCATTACTCAAGAAGAATTTCTCCAAGACTATTTCATATTCAGGGATCTTCCAAATGTAGGAATGGATATGTGAACTCCACAGTATTTCTGAAGCTCTTCAGTGACTCCAATGTATATACAGAGCTTCACAAACATAAAATTTCTGTTCCCAAGAGTTCAAGAACTACATGTAAGGAGAAACATGAACTAATGATGCAAACAAAACCAGGCCCTCCCTAACAGTATTTAAAAGTACCTAAGTGTTGAAAAGCAGTAATAATTTTCATCCTTTCTAATGTAACAACCTCAGCATCTGTATGCTTAGGTGCTCTGAGTGAGGAGATGCTAATGTAGCTTAGAAGCATTTCAGGCTTATTTTTAAGCCTTGTATAAGAACATATAAAGCAAAACAAAATAATTCTATCAGCATAGGTGAGTAAATGAACACAGTGAGAATTACAAACACATATAGTCTCCAGAAAGTCTGTAACTTCTGTACCAGAATATATAACATGTCCTTCCACAAAGATGCACAATAAAACCCCGCAAAATCCAACACCTTTTCATGAGTTAAGTAAATAAGCATGCATTTGTTTAGAGTTCAATTAGAGTTCAAGCACAGACACAGTGTCTCTAGAAGCAATGCATACCTTTGTCACCGACAGTGGTGTTAAACATGTTTGACCACCTGCAGTGAAGTTGCAGAAAACTTCAATGGCATCAGAAGGACATCCAATATTTGGGTCAATCCAGTATTTCCCTGTTAGCATATAATTCCAGACAGAAAATAAAACCAAAATATAATTACTACTAAACAATTTGCTAAAATATTCATACTTCTTGGCAAATATTACATATGTTATCACATACCTTCACAAGGAAATGAAAGAAAAGGAACATGAGAATATTTTCACAGTTAAAACTATACTAATAACAGATACTGAGAAAAATTACCATAACAAACCACTTCTTATTACAATTACAATGATATTACAGGTTTAAATAGGATGGGGTTTTTTATTTGAAATATTGATTCGGGAACTTCTGAGATACAATGACTGTCAGTGTATCTGAGTGGTAACATATTGTATACAATTTTCTCATTAGGAATCTAGAATCTGATCCATGCAATATTCATTACAAGATTAGCTATAAATTCTTGGAAAACTTTGAATCACAAAATTGCATTCAGTTTCAAAATTTTTTGATAAACCTGTTTACTGACAGATATAATCTGTCTAATACCTATAAATATTAGTTATCTACATACTTTCACCTTTAAAATTCAGAAATTTTATCTTAAAGAGGGAATAAAGGTAATTGTGACAGCCACACTGCAAGAGAATAAAACAAAAAAAGAATAAAACCATTAAATCTAGCACATCAGAATTTTAATGTAGAAAGCAGCATTTGGAAGCAACACCTTTCAAAGGTACTCGTGTTCAAGCTTTAGTGAAAGTGGACACTTACCATCTGACACTTTACGTTCACAATTAAGCAAATCCCTGCAGATGCGTGCTGGGTTATCCCGTGTGCCAAGAGGGTTCTTGATGCTGTGCAGTAAATTGCTAAGGTAGTGGAGCGTTTTGAATATCTCTGTACTGTGATCTAGTAAAGTTACTTCAGTATTCTGGTATTTCTGCCAAGGGCCATTAGCAAATGTGTTACCACAAAGAAGTGTCACAACAACAGTATATGCAGTAAGAGACAAATGGCCATTGAGTGGCCAGACACAATCAAAGTGTTTATATGAATACAAGCAGCCATGTAAAACAACGTAAGGATAACATATCCCAATAAACAGATGAGTACATTTTATTATAATTGTCAGAGCAGTGATGTTAAGCCAGGTTTAGGTCATGCAAATTTGTCATTATGACATATTGACATAAAAATATGGATACAGGGGAAAAAAAAGAAAAAAATTGGTGCATTTTTAAAGTAAACTTAAGAGGTTTCAGATTTTGAATAGTGAAATCTACTCCTAGGCTTAACCCAGAAAATATAGGCAAATGTATTTGACTTCACCCATGTAAGGGATTTTCTTGCAATCAGTGTGGCCAGACACATATACGTCAATTTTTTTTTTTAATCAAATCCTAAATGCCCCTATTATTATCTGTTTCTAAACAGGTACAGTCCACTATGTGTGATAGTCAATAAATTTCCATTACTACCAATCATGACAAAAGGTAGAAGTCTTGCTGTTTCTCTTAATTTAATTTCAACTATATCCTATAAACCCTAGCATGTTTCAATACATTATTCATTTTAAACTAATTATTGGAAAAGAAACCCTGTTATGTCCTCAAAAAATAAAATTATAATTGCATACCCTGTATGATAATGTAAATACATTTAAATATATACCTCCATCTGCAAGGCAGCATTTGACTCAAACAAAGCTTGAACAGCAGCATTGAGATCCAGTTGTTTCTAAAAAACAGGTATTTCAGAATATAAAAAGATGAACAACAGTATACAAAAACGCAGGTGGTAAATTCTTTGAGCACTGGAACAAACAGTATATTTGAAGAGGATCCTGTTATTTTCATTTTCAATAAAGCAGTGTACTGTAGGTTAGGGTTGCTACAGATTTACCCTTGGTCCTGGTGGTCCAGGTGGTCCCTGGAAAATGGGAAAAAACAGATATTAGGCACTTCACATCTTCATATAGTGCAATCAAAATGCAAAAATACAGGCACAGGTTTTTATGCACTTACAGGTGGCCCAGGCTGGCCCTGCCGTCCCTGAGGCCCCTAGAAGAAATGGAGATAGAATGCAACAGTTATATGCTAAAATCTCACACTTATTTATTTAACACATTTCACATTTATGTATTTATTATATAACAAAATGCCCCAATGTGTATAAGGAAGAAGGTGTGATACCAGCTGTGGTAAAGCAGTAGATTATTAGTTACTACTGTTAAAGCACCCTGCTGTGTTAATATATGAATATTCATGTTGGAATTGCTGTGTTGTCGGGGTACTTGTTTCTCCAACTGCTTCTGATGTGAAGGAAACATTAAAAGTCATAGAAAGTATTAATATATAATGTGCTATACATTGTGCCAGTGTTATATGTATATTGACAATGCAAATACTAGAGGGGCAAATAATCACAATAACATTGTAAATAATGTTATCAGTAGCTGCAAAAAACTAAGTGATCCACTTAAACCATGAGTACATGCCAGGCATTTATCAGATTAATTTATTAGCAGTGTCAGTTTTCAGCCAGAACATGTTATGTTCCTTGTTTTACAGTGATACGGCAGGCTTCCCTTTTATCCAAGAGGTTATGCCCTTATTTCCTCATTGTAAGTGGCATCATTTTAGTGTGTAGAATGATTGCAGAGGAGAGGAGGAGAAGGAACAGCTGCTTTTCCCTAGTTTACAGTGCTTACAATGCACATAGCCTTAAATCTGAGTTTTAGGCTGCCTCTAGGATTGAACGTGGACCTTTCAAACACAATAAACCCATCTGAATTATTTTTTCTCTAATCAACTATTCACATTAAGTTGGAATGGTTGTGGATATTTATTAATATGCAGTGACACTTGTGTCTCTGTTAGATTCTTATATAATCAAAGCTCTATATAATCAAGAGCTAGGAGCTGCTGTAACATAAACAGTGGCACAAAATGACAAGGAAAAGAATAGGTGGCAGTGCCTTAAGACGAGAAAAAGAGAAGGAATGAAAGGCATGGGCTAGATCTGCACCTTAAATTAGTAAAAACCTTTCAACACAGCTAAGTCAATTTAAGCAGAACATTCTTTTGTCAGTGCTGCTTGTACCAATTACTTGAGCACAATAAGCTGTTCCAGCAAAAGCCCTCATGCGTCAGTACGGTCACGCTAGTACTAAATCTCTGCCAAAAGAGAAATAATCTGATGTGACGTGGTCACGCTGACAAATATTGTGAAACCGATCTAGTCAAATAGGAATTAAGTTGTAAATCACTTGATTTAGTAATATGAAGTGTTTCTCCTGTGAGATTTCACAGCAAGCAAGATCTGTGTGTGTCACTTCATGCTACAACTGCTGAACTCCGGCTGTGCTCAAGCTGCCAAAACCAAGGGCAGCTAGAAATGGTTAAAGAAAGGCCAGATTCAATCTAACATTAATTCATGTAGATTTTAAAAAGAAGGATCTCAAACCAGATAGAAGCAATGTACCTAAGTCACTGAGGCTGCAAATTTTTCACTTCTTAGGAGAGTATCAGCTGCATTTCTTACTCTCTCAGCCTACTCCTAAGGCAGAGCATGTGGTTGTACCAGGGAATGCATCTGCCAGGGGTCACAATGCCAGCTGCACAAGTGAAGTATGTCTGTACATCACCTGCCCTGGCCATGCCAGAGGGGCTCAGGTGCTGGATTATGAAGGGTGTGAAAAGTGGGGACCCTCACATAATTCCAAGCACCAGCTCTATGCAAGGCTATGTTGATGGACTGTAAATGGCTTTGAGGCAAGATCCATGTCTTGTACATGTTCTTTGGAGAATAGAGGAAATTCAAAAGTGAAGCAATTTCTGGATGTTTAGATAGATGATTTTCTGATACTTAACCAAGAAGACCTTAATAAGATAAGGTCCATGGATTGTAAATATTGTCAGCTTTTCAACTGATACATCCTGACCCTATTTATTTGTTTCATCCAGTTACTCCTATAGAAGGGAATGGAAGCCATTTTTTAGGTAAATATTTAATGATTAACATCTTTATAAAGATGTTAATCATTAATGTTGCAAAATGGAAATAAAGAATAAGTAATTTTAGCATATGTAGTACTAATAGTATGGAAATCCCAGTGGGATGTGTCAAGTATGTAGCTTTCTTTTACTCTTCTGAGTTTGATTATTGCTCAGCTGAAAATGTTCTTTGAAATCCTATTACTATTAAATATGCATAAAATACTGTTATTCATTATTACAAAGCTGATCTGAGTTTACAAAGATTACATTCACTATTTTGGCATAGTTCCTCAGCTGTTGCAAATCAATTGGGTTTCACAGAGCCATACTTTTGTATGCCAGCTGGGATGGCTAACTCCGCATTTAATTTATCAGATCAGGTGCTCAGGTGCTGTTAGGCTGCTTCAGGGTACCTTCAGTCTCATGTGAATATATTACTGTCCTGTCTGGTCATGCTTGGCCAAGTAGGTTTAGTATAAAATGAAAGAGAAAGTGTGAAAAAGAATCTTGAGAAACAAATTTGACATTGTAAGAATATATTTGTTTATCTTGGTTCAGGGCTTGATTATGCAAATACCAAGTCAAGGAAAGGTACAAAGTCTTCAACAGTTTGTCCCTAAGTAACCACTGCTCTCGGATGAATAGATGTCCTTGTTCTGAATGCTGAGATTTAGACATTCCGGTATATTTTTCAGACGACTGAATGCTTCAGTTAACATTCTGTGTTCTTGGCATGTGTCACCATTTTAGGACTCAAAAAGTCTTGGGACAAGAGCAGTTCAGATTTATAGTGGTTTCTGAGATAGAACTGAAGGTTTTAAAAATAAAAACCTGCACTGTTCCAATGAGTTCAAGGTATTTTGCAAAAGAGGAATGTCATTTGTCTCGATCCACTGTCTCCTTGCCAGTAAAACCCATGGGGAAAAAAAAAGGTAAATACTGACTGCTATTTGTTAACTATAGTGAACTACTTTGTGGAATATCACATTTCTTAAATGCATTAAAACTTCAGAGAGCTATAGCAATTATCTTTACGAATCTTAAAAACGTAATGATACTGCACAGAGTAGGGATTTTACCAATGTTCTTTCTTTCTGCTGCAGAGCAGAAAAATAAGGCTAAATTACACTTTTCATGGACTAAGTTAATTGCTAAATGTTTTACTGGAATGTACTGGATTACTTTTACAAATCTACTTAATTTAACCTTTGATCACATAAGAATTTAAGTGAGAAAAGTGTAATTCCAGTTCATAAAAACAAAAGCAGAGACTAAACCAGTTAGTTTCAGTGTGTTCTTTAATTCTTTAATCACTCCATTTGATTGAACAGAATTTCAAAGGCTGAAATCCCAATCTTTTTCTAATGCTGAGAGGCCCTGATTCTACATACAATAGTACATATGCTTAACTTTGAAAGCATGAGCAATCCCAAGGACATTAATATTTTCCAAGACTTTTAAAATTCTTGAGGAGAGTACTTTTAACAAAGAATGTGTGCTTCACCACTGACCTCAATAAGAAGACATGATTTTACATGCCATGTTTTTCTGGGGATAAAGGGATGTTTCTGTGTAGTAATGAACTCTGTAACCCCAATGGACTAAAAAATATAACTAAATATACTACAAAAAGGTTAAAATCTATGTGATTCTAGGAAGAATGCCAATATAAATTTTAAAAGTATAAAATAAAGCTCAGAATACACAGTTGGATGAAAAAAATTTGGTCTCCTTTCTGTGTGAAAGTAGATAGAAATAAATCCCTTTCTTGGGGGAAAGTAATGCCACTGTATGTGATTTAAAATTAAACATTCTTCTTCTGAAGACAGCCTTCCTAGATTAACTCATCTTGATGAATTCAAGAACTTATTTAGGAAACAACTTCTTAAACACCAGCACCAATAAAGGAAACAGATGTTTCTTGTTCACCATTTGGGATTTTTTTAAAGGATTATTTTTGGATTTTTTTAAAGTGTCAGCATTTTTAGCTCTATGCTTTCATAACAATTCTTATGAACAAACAGTAGAAAAAGACAGCTAAGATGGATAACAGCAGCACAAATTGAGAAACTAGTTTTCCTTTTATTCTGAGATAGCAAATGGCTCAAGAGCATTGGAATCAAAGAGGAGAGTTCTCCAAGACACACACAACAAGCCTCATTCCAAGCTTTAATTCTTCAAGATGTTTTGAATATTTCAGACTTATTTTTCAAAACTTTTAAAAGGCAGTTTGATTGAATTTTTTGGAGGTGGTGGCTAAAAGCAAAATACAATAAGTGAAACTAAATAATTTTAATTGACATGGCAAGGTAGAGAGAAACAGGAACAAGATCACATCTGCTAGTTACTGGAAAAGGAACTAATACATCTGTCATAGAAGGTAATATCATAGTTACCAACTTTGAATTCATATTTGCTGTACATATGATAACTTAATGACTTTTCACATAGCCATAATTAATTGGAGACTTTACTGGCTCTAACACAAATTTAAAATTAAATCCATCATTCAGGAATGTACAATGACTCTTGCTGAAAAATGAAACACAGCAAATTCATAACCTATCAGTGCTGCCCGTGGTTCCTACGGTTGGAATACATTGCATGGACACCCACCCGGAGGTCTAGGCTTCTCCTGAGCTTCTCCCTCTCTAGACAAGAAGTTACAGATCTATGAACACATGCATGCTGTGAGGCACTAGATCTTTGACAACACATGTGACACAATATTTTCCTTTTGGATCTACACACAGACAGATTTGGAGTATGTGACTGCTGTATGACATGCGGCCATAGAGCCCAGCAGGTCACACCCACTGGGCATATCTGTGTAAGTTAACTTGAACTAGAAAAGCTCAGATTTCTAGCACAGGATACCAGCTTTCTTGGCCAGTGCTCTCCAGGAGCACAACCCAACTGCCTGGCACTCAGAGCACACACGAGTACCTTCAGCGTAACACAGGAATAGTTTTCACGCAGCCGAAAATATGAAAGCACAAAAGTTGTTTCATCTTACCATTTCACCCCTCGTGCCCTTTTCACCTCTCGGTCCCTGTAAGAAAGAGCAGCTGTTAATCCGATATGTTTTCTAGCTGCCTAGGACTGAAATAAGCAGATTAATATCCATGAGAATTATACTGCTCACATGAGAGGTCCAGTCTCATCTGTGGAAGTATTTACAGCTCTGGGGGTTTAGTTTTCCTGTACTACTAGAAAATGAAATTATTTGAAAACATCTTGCAATTCCTATATGTGGAAAGCTGTTTTCTTCAGCTTGCAAATATGTTTTCTCTCAGTAATTTTTACTGTGTTGTCCCTGTCAATCAGCTGTATTCTCCACAACTTCATCCACATTCAACACATGAGTCCTTCACCATCTTTAGAGAACAAGACCCAGTACTCTCCATCACTGAAGAAATCAATTCACCACATACGTTTTTATTACGTTATTAGTTCTAGTCTCATAATCAGATTAGACACTATTTTTCTGTCCCTGTTTTTTGGCTAGTTTTGCACTTAAATTGTGTTACCAAGGAAGTGATCTTACAATTCTTCTCTGGAAAAATTTTGCATCTTGATAGCTGCATTTCATAACATGTAGAAGTAATCTTCAACTAAAATGCTTTCTTGATGATGGCAAACTCTTACATTCAATATGAAGTCTATTAAAAGCCTTCATACAAGTGCACACAACTGTAAATTTTTTCTCTTCAGTGCAATTGAAAAGAATGGAGCAAGACAAAGTACTGATTTTTCCAACAAGTGGAAAGAATTATAAATGGGACATTCCCCTTCTTTCTATTTCACTTGTAAATATTTTCATTTATTACTTTTATTGTATATTTGTTATTTTTATGGTTATCTTGGTTTTTATACATTCTCATTCACTCCAAGTCTAGCTGATCAGGCAGAGGAACCTTCACGGTACAAAGAGCTTCTAAAACTGCCCTACATGCTTGGGTGGTCTGGAGACATGAGCCACAAGGTTCTCTTGCAAAGCAAATCTGGCTCTGGCACTGTGAGTGTGACAAGAGATGGAAACAGGTGTGAGGACAGAGCTCCCCCAGTGCAGAGAACCTGGGGTGCACTGAAGGTTGTCAGAAAGACCAAGATGATGTTTGAGTTGTAACAGGGACCTCATCAGCACCTGGAATAGCCTTACAAGGGCTCACAGGCACTCCCAGAGTGTCTAGGGGGCACTCTGGACAGTTCAGTCCACAACAAATAAAAAATAAACTGTATTGACACTGTGGATACTCTCTAGATATATCTCAGACCAAAGGCTGAGAAAGAATATCCAGGTGGTAATTACTATGTGCTGTTTTACACCTAGACTTGCCTGCTGCCCCTGTAGACATGCCCTCTCTTTGCTGTACTTAGGGAGAAGGCCAATTGCAATTACTTTTTTGTCACTGGTTTTTGTCATTTTTTTCTGGTTTGTATTACAGATGCTGGAGTCACATACATTAACTTACCAGCATGGTATAACAAGGAAGGTCCTGCTAGTTGCTCTTTGCAAACAGAAAAAATAAGAAGGTTGCTAGCTGAAAAAGATGATTAAACAAAAAGGGTAGTGAAGTAACCAAACTATGCCAAAGTGAAGGGAAACTTACAGGCCTGCCAGCTGGGCCTGCTATGCCTTCTTGACCAACAGGGCCAATATATCCCTGTAAACAAGCAAAAAATTTATTAGTTTACCATGTTTCCAAAATGAAGAAAATCCTCGTGACATACCCTGGTTTAAAGTTTCTCAGCACACAGATTTGTCAAATATCCAGAAGATCATGGTGATACTCTCTAAGTATTGACTGCACATTGCAACAAAATCAATAAGGTAAGTATTTTAATAATTTGTAATAGTTGTGCTTGGACAGCCCCCACCATTCTTTAATGTGAAAACTGATGCACTAAAAACAGTGGAAACATAAGTACTCTGATTACAAAAGACCACATATTTATTGAGCTACAACCAACTATATCTTGAGCTATATGACTGCCCACAAGTACTCTTGTAAGGCTGCCAGTAAGTGCTGCTAAAATGCCACTTTTCTGTTCCATTTCACTTAGAGCAAACTGTTCGTGTCCAGTGTTTATCCTGTATAGGAATGTTTAGAAAAATAAAGTAGCTATTAGAACAGTCCCCTAAAGCTGCTGCTCTGCATCTGGTTAACTGAACCAGTTCAGTTCTGTGATGGCAAAAGTGGCAGTGAGAGAACGCGCTGTTGTAAGGCCTTCCGTTGCTTCAGCCTTTCACACTTGATGCCATAAGCTGGATGTAGAAAAAGGCTAAAGATGTTTGCAAATTTTTTGGTGAGTAGTGAAGCAGAATGTCATGAAGAATAAGCTAATGAAGGTTAGGAACAATTTAGACAAAAAGAAAATGTTCTTTAAAAAAAGACTCCCTATTAATAAATAAGCCTGAGCACCACTGTGTCTTACTGCAGGCAAAGTTTGATCCCAGTTTTCTTTTGCTGTAGAACACACTTACACAATCAGCAGTTTTGCCAGTAAGAATGTTCAACCCCAGTAGACAATGAAATACAAGGTCATAAGATTACACTAGGAGATCCACACTTAGTCAGCAGAGCTTGCTTTTTTCTTTCAAGATTCAGGGCCCAGCTCTGTTTGTGTGTCTGTAAGCATGATGTAACCAGAACGGTGTTGCAGTACAAGCAAAGGGCATCTAGACTTGGACAGAAAGGTTTCATTAGAGTGTTCTGGCCTTGTTAGTAAGAAAAAAAATTAGTCCCTAAGTTAAAAATATGTGCCACTTGCAAACCATCCTAACAATCGCTTTCATGGAGTGAAACACTTACAACTGGGCCTGTTGGACCTTTTGGGCCCAGAATTCCAACTAAGCCAATGTCCCCTGCAGGACCCTGAAAATGCAAAGAAACATGAACATTAGCTATCCACTTGTTTCAAACTCTTGTGATCAGTGAAAGTAAGATAATTTCTAAGAGCAGTAGCAGTGCAAATACCAAGTGCACTGACCCAGAATGTTTGTCCTTAGACAAGGAGTACACAGTTTTGCCTACCATGTTCCAACAGTTCAGAGATATTTTGAGGAAATTTCTGTTAAAGCTGATTAATTCTACGCTTTCATAATGTTCTCACTCTGTAAATAGCTTACAATCTAAGAGAAAAGAACGAGCACATACTTTTGGACCTGGGAATCCTTGAAACCCCATTAAACCTTGATCTCCATCTTCTCCCTGTAATAGGAGCAGGCATCCTTACTATTAGTTCACATTGCTAACTCTTGGACTACTTGTTTTGCATCAACCACTGTGATTACATACAGTCTGTCCTTTCAGTCCAGTGTCTCCTGCTGGTCCTTGGTCACCCTGTGATCCTGGAAGGCCTCTTTTGCCTCGCTTTCCTGGATGACCTAGAAGCCCTTTCTCACCCTGTCAATAAGAAGAAAATGTATCTTTTATTACAATTATGGAAGTTACAGATGTAAATACAGGTTTCCTGTCAGAAGTGTGGAACATGCTTTCTCTCTAAGAAACCAGACCAGACAGGTTAAAAGCAAATTTTAAAAATAATCCTCTGCTCAAAACACAGTGTACTTGTCGAACTCCCTGCTGCTAGACTAAAAATCTACATTGATTCAAATGGAAACTAGACAAGTTCCTGCAAGACAAATCCTCTGAGGACTATCAAATACATAGAAGTCACGTCTAGCTCAGGAGGTTACTGAGCTGCAATAAAGGCTGTCAATATAGATGTTTCATGCTTTGTGCTTATGATCTTTCCCAGGTTTTACCTTTGTGTTATTTGGCTTGAGCCAGTATGTGCATTACTAATGCTTATTCTGTACTATATGTGGCAACAGTTTTCCCTCAACTCATCTATTCCTTGCCTTTTTCAGATTTCAGGCATTTCTGAGCAGGAACTACCTCCTACAGCTCATTGCCTAGACAAAGGAGTAAAATTCAGAGTGGGAGCACTGGCAATAAACACTACAAATAATGAATACAGTTTATACTAAAATATATTCATGAAAAGATAACACAGACAGTATTTCCAGTTCCCAAGTAACTTAAGGTTTTAAAGAATGGCTTACCAATAAAATCTCACAAAGAAAATTAGTTTAGATAAAAATAATGATTTTAGATAAAAAAATTATATTCTAAATAAAGAAAATTTTATTCTAAATGAAGAAAATAATCTGTAATGTTTCCATTGTTTGCTTGTTTTAAAACTGAGTCTCGTTAATATGAGGATATGCTGATATCAGGTACCTGGAACTGCCTGGAAAATGGAGCACACTAAGATTTCTTTCTGACAGGGCTGAACAAAAACAATTTAAATCCTGTGATAAATTTCAAGCCTGGGACTTAGGCTAGAAATTATGGTAATTCTGTGCCATTAGGTTGCCTAGATATTTAAGTAATCCCAACTGTTCTAGTAGCTACAGAAGTTTAGAAGTAAAAGTCAGGAAACATCTGACCCTAAAGCTGGAGTGAATAAATACCAAGTGTTTTTATGGCTTCTGGAGTTCAGAGGAGCATTCAGATGGATGAGATCTCTATTTTCAGATTACAGTTCATAGAAATGAGGTAAACATAACTTTAGTCTTACCTTTCAAATAAGACTCGCTGTCTGTTACTCACATTTAATTAAGAGTAGTATGGTGGTTCCACAGCCACTAAATGCAGCATGAAGAATAACCAGTATCAGCAAAACTGTACTAAAACAACAAGATTCCATGTATGTACCTTTAGTCCAGGTGCTCCCATGGGCCCTGGCATGCCTGGCAATCCCTTGGGACCTTGAGCTCCAGGATAACCTGCCAGACCTGGTAAGCCTGAGCTTCCTTTATTGCCCTTAACAAATTGAAAACAATGGATTACAAGCAGAACAGCCAAACATTTTTTCATTGTATGCTGAAACAGGCAAGTAACATAAAATCAGCCAAAACCACTTAATGCTTTCTGTATACATGGACACACACTGATAGTACATCAAAATATATAGAAAGACAATGATCAGCAGTATCATGGATTTCTGCTAATATTCCAAAAGTAAATGGCTGAAAATAGTTTGAACTTTACAGTATTCATTTTTCAAGAAGTAGTAACTCCACATGAAACAAAATGAGACTACTTTCCCAAAGAAATATTCAAAGTTCAACATGTTTATTTATAAGCATCAGGCATACTGTGTACACTTTGTAAAGATTCACACACAATAACATTACCATATGAAGAAAAATCAGAATATTTGTTATGAAAATGTATGACACTATCAATCTACCAACAAAAGCAACTATTTTAAATGAAAAAACATGGTCCTGAGTACATGGAGTTAAGCCATTTTGACATGTTAAAAAATACAAAATGGAAATTTGCTACCATACAAATGAATAGTTCTGTGATGTAATTTAATAGAAATATATGCATATATAAATCCTCCTTATTTCCTGTGACATTCAGTTAAGTACTCATAGAAATAAAAGGGTTGTTTAAGACACGATTTTTATATTAAATGTTATTTTCTGGGCTTTTGAATATGGTGCTGTGGCTTATAGATTGGTGCACTGATAAACTTACACAGCAAAAGTTCTGCTCTTTTTATTCATGGTGGCAAAAATCAGTTATAAGCCTCCCTTTATTACAAATTGTAATGGGATAATGGAGTTGTTTTTACTGTGATTGTATGACATTTTCAGTGGAAAGGCAAAAATGTAAAAATTCTTTGGGGTGATTCTTCTAAATCCAGCTCCAAAGAATTTTAAGAACTTAGAAGAGGTTCACGACCTGAGGCTGGAGAGGCTTGAGTAGGGTGCACCTGCCCCCTATGGGTAACTTGTTTAATTTTCTCTTCATTCATCCAGACTGGGAATTTATACCAGAAACAACAGTGCCTCATCCGGCATCTTGATTAATTCCTAACACCAAACCTAACTTGGCAACCTTTTATAGCAATTACTGGTCCATCTGAGCAGAACTACTGAGAAATACATAATTGAAATCAAAGTGATCAGACTTTCAATGATGAGAACTACTCAAGGAATCTTCTCCCCCTCTCTGGAGGGACTAATCAAAGAGCTGTGTCACGGCTCCCAGTGGCAGCAGGTCACCACCTTTGGTCCACAGCAAAGAGCAGTCAGACAAAAAAGATGTTTCCAAGAATGCTCTTAGATACCTCAGATACCTAATACTCTTTTTCACTGGTTTTGGACAAAGTTTCTGAATTATTTAGGTAGAGAGGCATTAGTCACAAATACAAAGTCGATAAGGAAAATGTGGGATTATCTCAGACCCTGAGAGGAAACAGTCTCAGTTGGGATCTATGGCTCATTTTCAGGAACAAAACTGTGCAGCCTCTCTAAGAAATCACTCTCACTTAGCTGTAGTTACTACTGTCATATACCAATGAAACAGTTCTTCACACAGCACACTCCCCTTATGCTAGATTTATATCTCGGCTGGAATATCAGGAGCAAAAGAAAAAGAAAAAAAAAAATGGTCCAATTTTCAAGATACTTAGGGAACTGAGAATGGTCCCTTCTTTTTAAATACCTTAACCCTAGAAAATCTGTAATGCAAAATGACATAGAGGAAATGTGGAAAACAACTTACCTTAGGGCCAGGCTCCCCTGACAGCCCAGTCTTGCCAGGGTTCCCAGGAATGCCTTCTGGTCCAGGGTACCCAACTGCTCCTTTCTGCCCTGGTGGCCCTGGTGTTCCCTTGAAAAAAAAAATCAAATCAAATATAGCACTGTTGGTTCTCTTCCTCTTCACCCTCCCATAACTAGATTTAAATCACAGTATTTCCTAAACCCTACATAACAACAGACCCAGTGATATGAATAAATGCTCCCAGAGGGAGCTCTGAGTTAGGACGTTTGGTTTAGAATTCTACTTGTTTAACCTTAGATTTGCTCTGTCATGGGATCTGAGCAACTTCAGCTGAAATCATGGGACTGACCCCTTTGTGTGCCAGGCCTGGAAGATGCCTGAGTGTCAATTCTCAAACTGAAGTGAGAAAACCTGGAAAGTCATCTATTTATCCCTGAGAAAAACCCAACCATATACCTTTTCAGCCTTCATTTTACTAAATACTCAGTAGTGAAATGTCACAAATATACGCTGTTCAAATTTGAACATATCAAAAATACAAATTTATAATATGGCAACTTTGTGGTAACTGTTGCTATACTTGCACAAAAAGGCCTCATGTCACATCCAACAGAGGAACACTGATTTCTTTCCTTACAATTATTTCCCTTTAGACTAACATACACTATCTTAAAGACTTGGGAGTTCTACACTAATGTCTCTATAAATGCCATTTCTCAGAAATGTAAAATGTTTTAACTACAACACATTTTGTCTGAAAAAGTATAGGTAACATCAGCCATATAGAGTATAAGTGTGCCAAACTTCTGGTTGCTTAAGTCCTTGTATCTGGGATGTGCTTTGAAACTTCCTCAAGTTCTAATTTTATGGTCTTCTCCTCACTTCTCTGTATGTCTTGCTTTCCTTGTTTTCTGTTGTCTGCTGAATGATCCCTGCAGTCCCCCAGAAGAAAATGCTGAGTATTTACAAAGGACACACAGTTCCTTGTCTTCAAAAGCCTCCTCTTGCACTCTGCCCAGCAGGTACAAGCCCTGTGCAACAGCTGAATTTCTCCAGTTACTGACAATGTTTTGATATGAGGTAGTAAAAGTTATTTACAGTATGTGCTTGTGTGGTATTATTTATTAGGGGACCGAAATAGCCTTGATGCATTTTGTTCTTCGTTATGTTTACAGAACACCTACTGCTTCCTGCTCTGTTTTCTCCCTCAGGGAGAAGGGAATGCAAGTCAGCTCCTCTAGAGCAACTCAAGAAAAAACATTAAAAATTTCAGCTCAGGGCAAGCAAGAGAAATAAATAAACCTCAAGGATAGCACGTGTATCCATCATGGACATATGGATCCAAGCTTCTGTAGGCTGCAGTGGATCAAAGAACTGATGGGGTCAGAAGTGAACACAAGTACAGTTCTGTGCAATATAACGTGATAACTTCCAAATGGACTCCAAAAATGATAGAATTAAATAACTTTTTACAAGTGGTAAGGACCTTGTTAGTTGCACATAACTTCCATATGCTGAGTAACTGAATATAATTCAGTACATTTTAACAAAATTTCAAAAATTATTAATATTCAAAAATTAAAGAGGCTTCTTTACACTTCCTGGATAATAAGAAGATTCTTTAGAGTGAACACAAGACCTTCTGATCACCCGGGCATGATTCAATTTTGGTTTTATTAGTTACTATTTTTGTTTTATAATCTGAAGATAGACTGTAGAATTTTGTTACTTACAGGAATTCCAGGTTTGCCTGCCTGACCCGTTGCTCCTTTCTTCCCTGTGGGTCCCTAGAAGTTACAAATACTTGTGAGCTGACAAATGTCTTAAACTCAGTCCCCTAAGAAGAGAGAGGATTGTTGCCCTCTAGTATTCATGTTTACATTGCCTGGCTTTGGACCAGATTATTCACATTTCAGGAGACAGCAGAAAGCTTTTCACCTAAAAGCAAATACATTTTTGGCAGAATTGTGTATGTTTTTCCCTTTTGTGAATCAGTTTTTGAAACTTTTCCAACAATAAGCATAAAATGTTTTTCATCATGAACCTGGCAATTTCTCCTGTATCAGCCACCCCTCTGTGAGGAAGTACACTTTTACAGCACTTCCCGTACTCTTCAAGAGGGAAATCGTGTGATGTAGGGAATGTAAATGCACTGAATGTCTGTGGAAGAGAATACTAGAAAATAATAGTGTCACATATCACAGACGTAAACATTTTTTTTATCTAAGATCTACACGAAAGATAAAATTTACTTAAAACCAGACTTCTTTTTCATCTTGACTGGCCTAGAAATTGGTAGTCTTGGAAAACAGAGATACTGAGCAGATAACATTCTTGTAAGTGGTTTAGTGACACAGGAGGTCAAGCACCAAGGACGAAAAGCTCAGAATGGGTCAAAAGCTTCTCAGAGAACTTTCTTGTAGGATAGTCTCCACAGAATATAAAGATCTATAGCATTAATTTTATCCTGCCTCTACAAGATGAAACCACTGAAGAACAGGGACAAGAAGAACACTTGTTAGCATAGAACAAGTAAAAAAAGTTTCCAAGATTTTCCAGACTAATCATTTCAAACACTCTTCTTAAAGCAAAAGTTATGCTATAACCACCATGCTGCAATATGACACAACATGCAGTAAAGTGAAAAAGCTTGGGTCATTTTAAGTGTAAATGTTGTATACTTAAGTAAACATGAAAAAAACCAGCTGAATTTTGTTCTATTGCTCAATTTAATGCCTTTTTTGTTAAGAATGGCATAAAAAAGTCCACCAATCAGAACTGGAATGTGCGTGTTCAAATAACTTAATATTGTTTTCATTAAGATTTCTGGATGCATGTAAAGTAAACCCAGACGATTCAGCATTGCAGTTTATGGGATTAGCTTCGCAAGGCTTGCTATAGCAGCACCAGTAATGCCACTGGAGTTAAGACTGTATGAATGTTTTCACTACTAACATTTTTGTGGAAACCTTTAAGCTCTTATGGGTTGCTCCACGCTGGATATTGGTTCCACATTTGCAAATGGCAGTATTAATCTGAGGAGCATTTGCAAGACAAAGAAAACATTCTCCAAGAGGAATGGCTGATTTTGTCCTGTGATGTGAGTAGTTTGTCAAAAGCCATATATCTGAGTTCACAGCTAGAGTACATGCTGACAATGTCTCCACATCACGTTTCCTTTTGTTGCTCCTCAGTCCTAGTCTACTACAGATTCTTGTAGCTAGCTACAAAATTTTGAAACTCTAACAGAGCTGCTCTATGGAACTTCTCAGATAAAAGATCTCATTTAAACTGCAATGGTAATTGGTATTGTAAGAAATCTTTTAGCCTAAATCTTTTGATATCTCAAAAGCCAATGACATTCAGTCCATGGGAGAATAGAAACACTTTTGGCAATTTCCAACACATCAGCAAGATGAACTAACACTTCTAAAGAGAAAGATTTGGTCTTTGATCTTTGTCATGACTTGCTCTGTTGTTATTGCTTTAGTATTCTGTAGCAAATTCCTTATTCCCAGGTCTCTGAAAACTCAGTGCAGTGCAGAACCAGAAGGCTTCATTTACAGATCAGAGAAGCAAAATCCCAGTTGCCCTCCAGAGCTACTTTCCCACAAGAAACTCCATTTTAGGGGATAATTGAATAGCACTCAAACGTTTCCAAAAGAGCCTCTCATAATGCTTTATATCACTCCAAAATAAAACTACTTACCTATCAAATAACATATATTTACTAAACAAGATAATGATATTTTTTTGTATTTTTATTTGTCCCTGCAGGTATGAAAAGGAAACTCAAACACTCAGTTTTATTCTTATGAAACAGTTTCCCAAGGATAGTCAGTGAATAATAAAACCCTTCAAATTCCAATTAAGTGCAGTTTTGGTTCACTTTTTTCTACTTACTTCTGAACCTCTTTCTCCTTTTGGTCCTTGCTCTCCCAATTCACCTGGCTCTCCCTTTGAAAAGAACATACATTAAATAAATGAAAAGAGTCATTTGAATGCAGCTGAAAACATATTTTCAACAGTCAATAGAGAAATCACACTTGTTTGAAACACTTACTGGAGGCCCTTGTTGTCCAGTAGGTCCTCTGAGCCCTGGAAGACCTATATGACCCTGGGAAGGAGAAAATAGAACACAGTGCTATCCAGGTAACTCAGGCTGCCGTGCTCAGCGAGCTACAGACTTCCCTGTAAAGCCTGTCTTGGGAGGTGCCGGGTGGGCCCAGGTTCACTGACATGACCTAGATAAAGCATGGTCAGATCTCCAAGGGCAAACCCTGCGGAGATTTTATTGTTTACGTTCTCTACTCCAAGCTGCAAGGAATTACATACTGTTTAAACAATTCTGCACTTCTGGAAGCGTTCATTCTTTTATTCCTATGTCTGTCTGTATTACTGTGTAACGTGGATATTCTGTGTCAAGGACTGTCTCTCTTGTATTTCAGCGAACTGCACCAGTGATAAGCATGAGTTACCATCCAATTTTTATGTGCTGAAAGACTGAATATAATTCATGAATAATTTTCAGGATTATATTTACAATAACATTTCAGAGAAAAATGTTAACTACTACAGTATTACAGAGACCTGGAACTGTTTAGGTTGAAAGCAACTTTGTGAGATCTATGGAACCCTCTTTCTCAAGCAAGGCCAGCTAGAAAAGATTGTCCAGGACGCAGTCAAGTTTTCAGTATATCCACAGATGGAGACTCCACAACCTCTCTGGGCAGCCTGTTCTGCTGCTCAGTCATCCTCACAGTAAAAAAGGCCATTTCGAAAGGAATTCCATGTGTTTCAGTTTCTGCCCTTTGCCTCCTGTCCTGTCACTGGACACTATTGAGACAAGTCTGGCTACTTCATCTTAATCTCCTCCCATCAGGTATTTATACACACTAAGGTCACTGGAGTCTTCTCCAGCTGAGGAGTTGCAGCTCCCACGTCCCCATACAAAAGATGCTCCGTGTTCCAAGAGTGCATCGGAGCGGCGAGGCCCCAGCACGCGCATCTCTGCACGCTTGTGAGGGAAGATGGCACTTCTGCTACATTACTCCACGGGTATGCATGGCACGCCATGCTCAAATAAAAAGACTAAAACCCAATTATTACCTTGTAGCCCTCATCACCAGGTTCTCCTCTATCTCCACGTTCACCAATTCGACCCTAGAGAGCAAACCAAAGAGCAAAATGTAACGGCTGAACTGAATATAATGCTGCAGTGAAATATGAACAGAAAGCTGTGATTTCTCTCAAGACAGACTAACCACTGAGAGGGAACTGAGGAAATCAAACAGAAAGGTTAGCTTGGCTAAAGGAATAAACATGATTTTTTTCTAAACAGAATGCATTGCAGTCAGACACACTCTAAAGTTTTTTGTAACTGAAGAATAGAAGCTAAAAGAGAAATCTTACGTGGGGCTTAATGAAACAGGAGGGAGGATAGACCTCAGTGGAACTTCTCCAGATTTACACTTATGTATATAAATATATATATATATATATATTAATTTAAAATCTGAGTGGATAAATGAAGTCACTCTGGTTTCAAGACATGCAAGGAAAACTCTTATGGCTGCTGCAAGACAGCACATTAAACATTGGATTCTTTTCTGGAACGACTTGCTGTACTCAAAATTTGCTTTAATTTTGAAGTTTGTCCTAATAATTTTGACAGGTTCATAAATGCTGCTGAGATACACCCCACATATGAATTCAGTACAAAAATGGTTACAAAATGCAGTTCTCTAAATCAGCTAAATTAGTTTGCAGTGATAATGAAATAAGTCAAAACATATTTTTGATTAGTGAAGCAATTAAGTATAAGTCTGGGTAAACAGAGAGGGTAAAATTCTTTTCTTAAATATGCTGATCTAAACACAGACTAATGGCATTAGTGTAATTAAACAGAGGGCACAGATGTTTAAGCAGGAAAGAGCACACAACAGCATTTTCAGAGGGAGATTACTCATTAAATGACCATAATTCTATATTTTTTTACTGACTCCTGAGACAATGACAAAAAGCTTCAGAAATAAATGCAGTGGCTCTTGTCTTGAGATGCACTAATATAATTTTTTTGAGAAAGAAAGACCTACTGGTTCACCTATGGGCCCAGGTGGTCCAAGGACTGTATTATCTTCGCCTGGGTAACCCTAAACCAAAGATAAGCATTAAAAAATGTTAACTTGGAAGTTCAACCTCATCTACCATGCACACAAGTTCAAACGCTAATAAAAAGCAGAGAACACATTGTATAGATGCTAAAAGTGAATACAATGCTTATGGTTTTAATAGAAGGATATGGTAACTCCATTTTAACATTCACCTAAATGTCCCAAAGACATTTAGGACTAAAAAAAGCTTAATATTTGCTCTATTCTCAAAGGCAGCTATAAGAAAAAAAAGGATTATTTTAACAATTTCCATGCAATCATGTCTTTATTTAATGAAAAAAAGGATAAACAGGATATTTGACAAGGGGGAAAAAAGAAAATGTCTTCTCCTATTTTGAGAAATACACTTAATATAAGGGAAAACAAGTGTATGGAAGACTCCAAAATTAAGCCTGAAATCTATTAAAATTTAAATATGAAATAACTGCCATCCAAGTTAATAAACAAAAAATTATCTATTCCAGATGATATCTAGCAATAGCAATGCAAAAAGAATCACATTTTAAATATGATTAGGGACTTTTAAAGTGCATCAAAGTGCTTTTTCAGAAGTGACCAAGCAACCTAGACAACTAGCTCCCAACAAATTCGTTTTCAGTTATTGTTTCTTGATTCATACAAAACCTATTTATAACATCAAGCACTAAATGCCTCTTCACAGAATTTATTGCATAACTTGCTCTAGTTTGTACTTCTCTGTCAAGGGCAACTCCAATCCAATCTTTGTGAAGTGAATCCATGTACCTGCCTTCTTGGGGTCACATGGGTTTCAGCATACAAATCTGTTTTCAGGATTTGAGACTTGAGAGAACAACAGTAAATTTGACACTAAAATAGCAGTACTGAGGCCACATCCTATCCCTAACATTTTATATTACCACAGACATTTGTCCATTCAAGTTGGACTTTCAGGCAAATCTGTGGGTGTACTCACAGACTCAGAGTTAAGTAAATATTTAGCTGGTTCTGCACTGATTATTTTTGTCAGCAGTGCTGGCTGAGGGCAGTGGTGCTATCTGATACAATAGCCTGTGTTCTGTACAATGGGTACCTTGTGTTTTAAAGCCGCAAACATTTTAACGGTGTAATTTGGGACTCCATCTCCGAATGACCCTTTTCCTCACTTTGCATTTCTTGTCATAGTCTCTGACAATACCAACAAATACTGCAAACAGTGGCTTTTGCTGCTTGCTGTGGAAAACAGTGGTGTGCAGTAACATTTCCTCCCTTTATAATTTCACAAAACAGGACAGTAAAATCCATGTTCATACCTTTTCTCCTTTGGGGCCTGGGGGCCCTGAGGGCCCTGGAGGACCCTGGTGACCCTAAAGAAGCAAACCGAACACAAATTATTTTAAAATAAATAATTAAAGAAATAATTAATTCCAAAATTTCTTTTAGCTACTTGCTACATTTTTTTTCCCTGCTTTTTAATTATTCTAAATCATGTTATGACAACAAAATCAATGGCAGAAAATGGACTGTGAGCAGGAAAAGCTCTATGCACATTAGGAAACCACAGGTTCTGGTAGGGCTTAAGGCCAGTGATGGGAGCTGGGCCGGTTCTTGCTTGAGGATTAGGGTCACTGATGGGTGTTTGTGTTTGGAAAAGACACTGGACAGTCTGCTCTGTAAGAGGAATACTCAATCCATCTATGATGATTTTCACAGCTATTTTTCAGTGAAAGCCACAATAGCTTTATGTCCTTCAACTAACCTCATTCAATAAGTTTCTGTTACTGAAATGGAAACTGCATGGCCAGACAGTAAGCAGAGGTGGTGGTGTTTGCTGAACTCTATAATGAATACCTGTTGTAGTTTTATAGGAACTTTATTCAGAAGGGGTGAGATACATTGGATAAACAAGGGTTTAAAGTTTGTGGTAAAACCTCCCTGCTAGTGAACTCACAAAAACCAGCCATCCTTGCTTAAGGCTAACATTTCTGAATAGGCAAACATGTCATATAAACATATGTGAGTATCTGGCTTTCCTGAAAATATTTGTGTAGTCTAGATACAGATCCCTAAGATACCTGAAATTAGAGTACCACAGACTTACTTTGGGATGTATGTGTACCTGAATTCAGTAAAAAAACGTACCCCATATCCTGGAATTCCTGGCTCTCCTTCAGGTCCCATGCCTCCTAGGTGTCCCTGTTAAATGCAGTTATCAGTGAGAGAAAAACAAGCTCCCTTGTAAAGTGCTACAACAATGCCTACTTTATAAAGTAAGCACTTGGAAAAATCTTGAAATATTGTAAAAAAGACAATAATAAAGACAAATTTCTTGTAGGTCCTACTTCATTTATTAAAGAATATTGGGCTTTTCATTCCTGTGTGGAAAAAATGGTCAATGTTTTCAGTCCTAACCTTATAATCTTTGTGCATAATTAAGATCCAAAGGATCTCAGCTTTGAGAGGTGTGGAAGAACTCTCTTTCTAAGAGCTAGTATGTCAAAAGAAGCGGAGGGTGGTCATCACCTTAGAAAGCTGAGTCCTTCTCTTGAAAATATTGGTCATTAGATAGTAAACTTGGCTTCTGCATTTCACGTGGCATTCAGTGGCCACAGGATTGGGCTGAGACAGGGACACTGCCTCTCTAGTGAGGAGCCTGGATGCTTCTGTGCATGTGTCACACAGTATGAAGCAAGCTTGGGGAGCTTACTATGAAAGGAGCTAAATGTTAATGGAACAGACTTAATTCAGTTAACTTTGGAAAGGTTCCTCTTCAATAGGAGTAGAAGCCTTCACCTGAAATGCTTTGTTTCAGCCATGGCTAAGGCTTATTGTATGTGATAGCGAACCCCTTGATTTTTATTCTTGGAACTGGAAAGGTTTATAAACACCCATAGCAGTGAGGTTATATGTGGAGGGTAGGACATGAGTATTCCCTGGTGTGCTGTGCCATCCCACTCCCCTAACTGTCAGATGACCAAAAGCGTGAGAGGGCTCCTTCCAGATGCATGCCCCAGGTTTCTGTTGGAAAGGTGAGCAGGTCTTGTTCTGATGCTGAAAGACCTCTGAGCTCTTAAATAAGCATGTTTTGTACTAACCGCAGGACCTCGAGTTCCTCTTGCACCTTTGGGACCAATTTTTCCAGGCTGGCCAGAATCACCAGCAGGTCCAGTTTCTCCCGGAGGGCCAAGCTGCCCCTTTTCCCCCTGTTGGTGTTATTGTATTAAAAATAATAAGAGATTGACACTAAGTTTCAAAATGCAGTTTATGCTTAATCAAAATGTGTAACAGCATTATTGAATAGGTATAGGACCTTTACTGTATGTCCTTGCCTGTAGTTATTAGAATGTCTGAGCCCAGAACTCTGCAGTATAAAAAAGTCTCTGCTAAAGCCTTCTTATTTTTTTGTTTTCTTTTAGCCAAAGCTTGATGTTTTTTAATAGAAGTAGAAACTGTTTTGAGATGCAAAAGCACATCCTGATACAAATTTAAATTTCTTAAGATCTTGAATGTTATTGATTGCAGAATGATGACAATTCTAATTGCTATGGCTAACAAGAAAAAAAATTGGCTTGAAGCATGACACAAAACAGGGATAATTCTGGTTCAATGGAATTTTGTAATGTAAATTTGAGTTTCAGATAAAAGGAAGGGAACTGGGGAAGATGAAAAATACTACCTTCTTTCCTAAACGGCCCCTCTGACCTGGATTTCCTGGTGTTCCTTCAGGGCCCTATAGATTTATTAGAGAGAGAAAAAGAAACGATTAAGAAAGGCCTGGAAACATGTTTAACCTCTGCTCCAAACTGCATAACTAAGTAGGCTTTTGTAAAGCAGAGAGGTGGGAGGAAAAATGTCATTAACTGTGGCTGTAAGCAAGTTAGTAGGACTGTTTCAAGTTATAGCAGAAACAAGTGGGCAAGCATCAGGGATTACTTATCAAAGTAGTGGAAATGCACTGAAAATAGGGGAGAAAAAACCCAATAAATCTTGTCCACACAGAATATGTTACTTAACAGATTTGTGTAGCTTATTTGTTGCTTTGTAAGCTACTGTTCAAGGAAAACGTAATATTACTCTCACCCCCAATGAAACACTCAGACAATTGGCTATAGGACACTGATTTCCATGTTTAGACTAGGATATTATGATCTGTCTGCATCCCTAGAAGGAGGTCAAACCAAAACTGTGATGTGAACACTCCCAGATGCCAGGGAGGACGAAGGGAGAAGAAGGCAGCTCTGCAGCTGCCTTTGGAACGTGTAGAACAGAAACGTGAAAAATCCTTCCCTAACCACATCCTCCTAAAAATCGAATTGCCAGACCTGCCTGTCTCACTGAGGCACAGAAGCACTGCTGATGTTGTTTACTGTACACAAGTATAACTAAATACAGTGTAGATATGCCAGGGTTGAGCTCTTTTACAATAATTTCAACGTATGAAACTTTCAATCTTTCCCAGAACTGCCAATTCAAAACAGAGTCAGAGAAACAAAGAAACAAAACACCAAGGGTGCCAACAACCAAAAGAACATTTTTTTCTTTCACTAGGAAAGTAGTTCATTGTGAAGAACCCAGGACTAAAGATAGCAGAATGTAACACTGATGCTTAGAGGACAGAGTGGACAGTGCTCACAGCTGTGAACAGCTGGCGCTCCAACTAATGTTTTGTCAGACCCCACCATCACATAGGAACTACACAGAAGGCAGCCAGAGGACTGAAAATGAGAACATGATGATTTTTGGTAAGAAAAGCTGGTCTGACTCAAGGCTACAATCCTTGCTTTGGAAACTATGCTCCAAAATATTAGTTCTCATGAAGAAGTTGCATACAACTTCACAGATGGATTTTAGCTGCCAGGAGTGATGCCAGAACAAATAGGCAAATTGATCTAACCATGCTGACTCCGAATTCTAATGCTTGCCTACCATTTGATCTGTGTATGCTTGCTGCCATACTGTTTGGAGAAGAGAGATCTGAAGTGAGAGGCTCCAGGTTGTGTGGTGTGTGTCTGGATGACAAGTGATGATGAATCACTATTGGCTAAGAGGTCACATATTTAAGATAGGAAAAGCATTTGTCTCCTCTCTCTATGAATTCTGAACCACATTTAAAGCTTATTTAAATATGGTCATCTCTAATTACATAGAAAATCAGAAAAATCAAAAATAAAGGAAGAAAGAAACATTGAATTTGTTTGCTAAAAGCAAATGAGCAAAAAGTCCATCTCAATCTGAAAACACTTACAGGAATGCCCACTATGCCAGGTTCACCAGGAGGCCCAGCAATTCCTGGTAATCCCATCTCTCCTTTTTCACCGCCTTCTCCAACAAGTCCCTGGTCTCCGGGGTCTCCCTAAAACATCGTAAAAAAACAAAACCAACAAACTCATTCAACCTGCTGCTACTACAGAATTACTTGTTCATAAGAAAAGGCAGTTCTGGATCTCTGAGTTTGGAAAAAAGCACACTAAAACTGATGTGAATCTTACCAGTCAAATTCAGATTAGGCTCTAAGTTAAGGTAAAACCCTTTCTATATCATTCATACACTCCTACAGCCACATTTTGCCTCATCCGTCACCAAGCATCTGAGGTTGTTCTCTATGACAACCCCTGTCCTGGCACCTGCCACAGTCCCTGGCACAGCACTAATCCAATTCAGGGAGCAGAGCAGCCTTGGGCTTCCTTTCTCCAGCACTTCAGTCACCACAGACAAAAGCTGTACTCAGGTCTCCAGCTGGGTTTCCTTTGTCAAGCCATTCAACTTTGCAGCCCTTGCAAGGTAGAAATGTACCTAAAAGGTACAGGAAAGCTTGTACTTCATAGGACCTCCTATGTTAAAACTAAGTGCACTCAGCTGGGCTCTGTTGATCTGGTGTTGACCTAGGATAAAAGAGGTGATTTGGGTCCTTAAGCTAATATGAGTACTTTACATCTGCTACAAAAACTTAATGTACCTTTGGGCCATCTTTTCCTTGAACACCATCTTCTCCTGGAGGCCCTGGTTCACCCTTATAGAAAGAAACAGTTGAAAACAACGTTATTGCCTAAATCTCTTGACATAGAGGTATTGTCTTGGAAGAACTCATACTAGTTCTATACATGCTTATTATCTTTTGGACAACTACTTTTTGGCTGTTACAGTTTATTTATCTTCAGTGTCACAGCCCATGAATATCCAACACAAGAAAACATAAAAGATGATCAGCATTAGAAAAAGGAGGCAATATCATGTCCATATAACACTGGAGATTTAGACAGTGGCACTGAGATTTTGTTTGATTTCAGAGTATATAGCATGTAATTACAGTAACCTCAAAAATATACCTATTCTGTCCTGAATCTTCCATGTTTATGTGGGATAGCTACTATATTGATATGTTTACAGACTTACTGTAGGGGCATGAAAAACTCATCATTTACCATCAGAAATATTGTTCAACATTAAAACCATGGAATTGCAGAGAATCATCAAGGTTGACAGAAAGCTTCAAGACTATCTAGTCCAACTGTCAGCCCAGCACCGGCATAATCATATTCCCAAGTGCCACACTCAGATGCCTCTCAAACACTTCAAGAGACGATGACGCTACCACCTCCCATGCCTAACCACTTACTCCAATGCCTAACCACTCTTTCAGTGAAAATTTCATTTCTAATGTCCAATCTGAACCTCTCCCTGTACAACTTAAGGGCCTTCATTCTATCATTTGTTAGCTTGCAGAAGAGACTGACCCCCACCTCACAAGAGCCTCCTTTCAGGTAGTTGTAGAGAGCAATGGGCCTCCTTTTCTTCAGGCTAAACAACCCCTGCTCCCTCAGCTGCTTCTCATAAAACTTGTGCTTCACCAGCTCCGTTGCCCTTCTCTGGACATGCTCCAGCACCTCAATGTCCTTTTTGAAATGAGACCCAGATATGTACACAAAGCTCAAGGTGCAGCTTCACCAGTGCCAAGCACAGGGAAAAATTCACTGCCCTGGTCTTGCTGGCCACACTTTTTCTGACACAGGCCAGGATGCCATTGGCCTTCTTGGCCACCTGGGCACAGCTGGCTCATGTTCAGATGCTATTGACCAGCATTCCCAAGGCCCTTTCTGCTGAGCAGCTCTCAAGCCACTCTTCCTCAATCAATATTCTTTTTAACTTGCTACAATATTATGCTGATTTATTTTTCTTTAAAAAAAGAGGTTATCAGAAAATAGCTTCTTATTAAATTCTTCTGATAAATCAAGATTTCTCAACCTGCACTTCAAAACATATTTTTCTGTTGTGGAAGAAAATTACTTGCATCCATAGCTTACCCTTAAACCTTGGTCACCTGGTTTTCCAGCCTTCCCAGCAGGTCCAATATCTCCCTGGGATAGCACAAGGAAAATAATTGGATTTTAAAGGACAATATTTGTAACAATGACAGGTTTTACAGCTGATGTAGTCATCATGGTGATAACAGTATTTCTTAATGATCCATTTCCTGTGTCACTGTCTACTTGGATAATGAATCAGATCGCTCTGATTTGCTTTTACGAAAATTTGAAAATTTAAACAGCATAAGAGAGTAATTTCAACATCTACCTTTGTGCCTGGTTCCCCCTGCAGACCAGGTTCTCCTTCAGGGCCAGGAGGTCCCTGCATGGTACAAGAGCTATTGTCACATGATCACTAGTAATGACTTTGCAACAATGAAATAGTACACCCAAAATTGAAGCAGAAGAATGGTTGAGACACTGGGAAAGATGAAGGTCTGAAAAATCAAACCAAGACAACACAGTTCTTTGTTCTTTCTAGAGCCAAAGAGAAAAGAAAGGAGGATATAGAAGGAGTTCAGGAAATACACTGTGGGTCAGGAACATATTGAAGACTCAGCAGTACCACTCTGTACCTTTCACCAAAAATTACTGCTGAGCAAGCATCTATCTTCTGTAAATCTGACTGACAGCTTCATCTGTTTAGGCTTGGAGCCAAGTACATACAGCCTTTGGAGAACAAAGCCCTTTTTGGAGGCCTCAGCCCTTAATGAGTTAATGGTATCAGACTGCTTTTTGTGAAGTTTACATATGAAACTTAGCTCTTAATAGTCAGCCAGAAGTCTGGATTTTGGGTGACTGAGGAAGAGCGTTTCTTCGAATAAGCCAAATCCCTACTCTTCTAAGTGAGCTCATCCCTCAGGTACTTCATTACAAATGTGGCTAATACATTCTGTCACATTTTTCTCAATGAAATATTAAAAACAAAGCAAAAAACAGAAGCAGAAGTTAGAAAGAAGGCCGTCTACAGCTGCTTTCCTTTATCTACAATTTGAAAGAACATATGACTAATGATGGTTTACTACCTAACTGCAAGGAGAATGGTGCTCCCAAAAAAATCCCCACAGTTGTTTACTCAGTTAAACATTCACCTTCTATGACAAATTTCATGAGTGTATGCTAAAAGACAGTGCTTACAACAGAAAAAGCTACTTATTTTAGACATTTTTTGGTAACAGCTTTAAGTAAGAGTCTCTCAGTAGCTCATGATATTTAAGTCAGCTGCAGGCAATAAAAAATTTTTTATAAACATACTGTCCAGGCTTAGTCAGTTGTTTGAGTATTTGTAATTGCTATACAAGTGATTAAAAGCTCACCTCAAAACCCATTTCTCCAGTAGGGCCAGCATCCCCTGGTTGTCCTCTTGGACCCTGGCATTAAACAAAATTTTGGATGCATCATTCAATTAACATTAAATTACATTGTAGAGTGTTCAATTTGTCTTTTCACAACTCCTCCAACTGGAATAAAGAAATGCATTTCATTGTCTTTCCTCCTGAATCCAACAGTGTATCCAAGTCCCATGATGGCATATGGTACCAATCATTGCCAGCCTTGACACACTGAAATAACAGATCTCAAATAATAGCACAGATGTCTTTTCTTTTAGTCCAAAAATAAATTATTATCTGAACTAAGCTCTTCTCTTGACTAACCGAGACTTTGTTTAATTAAGGTTTGTTAGACTGTCTGGTTTGCTTTGTGGAAAAGCCTACAGTCTGGTATGGAATTAACTGAAAACAACTACTGTTTGTTTCACCATGCATTTAGCAGCATTTGTACAGAACAGTCACTGAGGCGTAATAGACTGAAGGCTGGAGCCTTCTTAGTAATATTAATAACTATACCATAAGCATTTTATTATAAGCCTTACATACAAGTAGTAAATTTACTGCAGTAACACACAGGGATCATTTCCCAAAGTGGCACATTCAGATTCTCTGCACATGTAAGACCTGGGCTCACAGAGTAGGATTTGTGTGCTGGGGAGTAGAAGTTGCCTGTAACAGCTTACAGCTGATTCTATAGCCACTGTGAATGTATGTCAAGACAAATCAGCCCTGTGGGTATAACCAGTGTTTGAATGTCGAGAAAGTTCCTATCTATTTACCCCTTTGGGACTCATCTGTGTCTAAAGACGTTCTAAACTCAAAACCTTTTCTTGATCTACAATTCTCATGTAAAAGAAAGATGCTGCTTCTGTTTATGATAGAAGCCTTTTAAACAAATATTTACTCTATTCTGTTTCCCTTCCTCTTACAGAATATGCATATGGTTTTGCTCCTCCTGATGACCTGGCAATGACAATGTGAATATCTTCTTCCCTTGTAACAACAATGTAAATTGCATATTACTGACAGAATTCCAGCACATGCATACATATGACCTTTTATCTTCACTTAAATATGAACAACTAAAACTGCAGTTGCTTCCCTTTGAGAACTCACTTGGTCCTAAACTAAGTTCATTGATTTTCATTTGCAGCAACTCCATAAAATTCCACTAGGCAAGTGTCACAAAGCTTCAGTTTGATTCACAAGTCAAATATTTGAGTCAAATAATTTCACATTACCATGGAGATAAGGCTGTTGGATCAGCAATGTTTCTTTCTCCTGAGATTTTCAGAAGCCAAAAGTTTATAGCAGTATAGGGACTCTTTTTCACCATTAACATTAGGTTAATTTGGAAAGAACGATTTTACTGAAATGTCTGACAAGCAGATAAAGTTTGAGTGTAACTTAGATCAATCCCATTGACACGAGTATTGCTTATATTTCTCTGCTCCTCCACCAACAATTAGGGGTTTTCTGCTCTGTGTAGAGCTAGTGACAGGGCCAGAAAACCTCAGCAGCTGGCTTTCACACAGTGACCAGATGAGAGAGGATGAAGTCAAGCTGCTTGGATGGGCAGCTAAAAAAAGAGCCACACATTTTGTTGCACAACAACTTCTGTCATTTTATCACTTCTTTCTAGCTCTGCAGACCATTTTCTGAAGAGATTTTACTCTTTCAGCACTTGACAGAAAAGATACCCTGTTCACAGGATGAGTTCTTTTTCTGACACTGAATATGTAGTTTCTCTGATGATGAGCACAGCAGAAATGTAGGCTGCTCAAGAGTAGACCACTTAGATTAGGTAAGGCAGACAGGCATTCTATTGATATGAAAGTTCAAAGTTGAACAGAAAATGGCAGGAATTTGACATATAAACCTTTCATTGTAAGTCTCTCGTGTTGCAACATGAAGATAAGATATAATAAATGGAAGAGACAAAGTAACAGGAATCCAGTGATAACCATTAGAAAATACATTTTCTGTGAAACATTTTGCCATTCCAACAGGTTGGCAGCTCAAGTTAAGTAGGCAATTCTATCCTAAAGAAAATTTACCAAAATAATTGTTGGTGTTTTTCTAGCCCCTCAAAGTGTGCGATTACTTTCTGTAAGCGTGTCAGTCTGTGGGTTAGTAGAAATAATATTAGAAAAAATATTAAATACTAATAATACTAAATATAATTTTTATCCACACTTCACTTTCAAGATTTAAATTAACTATGTGCAATTTACTGTGCAAGCTGACTTTCCAGATACAATGTAAACACACAATTTTTGACAACTCTATTAGATTTCTGCACCAGAAAATGGCAGCCTTCTCCCAAATCCCACTAAAACAGCATATATTCTTTCACTGTATTTATATAATCTGATTTCCCCCAGAGATGGTGCTGCAATACTATTGCTGTCACGGCTATATCTTGCAGTATATTGCACATATTTGCTGCAGATTCTGCGTGATCTCCTGTGACAATATTAGCCACATGAAAGTGAGCATGGGTTTGACATAGTAACAAGAATCCATCCAGCAGAGGAATGTCTGAGGTTTATTAAAGCAGTCTCTTATTGAAAATTTAACCTGCCAAATAGATGTGGTCCTTGTGTTCCTGAACAACTATCGTAATGCTTGCCTAAAAAAACACCACTAAAGTATTGGCACATATATTTACATAATACCTAACACAGATATCTACCTCAGTGTGGTGTAAAGCCACATAATAGTGCGGTCTATGTTCTGTTATGCTCTCTTATGTTGTGCACCCCTTACTACAGAGCTTCCCAACAAGATCAACAGGTTGAACAAGTTACACTAAGCAAGGGAGGCAGACTCCAGCTCTGCAGTTTTGGAAAAATGACCCCACAATTCCTACCTAACCACAGCTGGCAACAGTGAATCTTGGTAAAATGGAGCTTGAGTTGTCAGGGAACTTGTATAATACATGGAAAAACTTTGAAGCAGGCATAAGGATCAACTTACTGGCTCTCCCATTGGTCCCCTGTCTCCTGTGGTTCCTGGAGGCCCAAGCAAACCCTGGAAGATTAAAATGAAATAAAAAATCATTGGAAAAAAGCTGCTTCATATTCTGAGAACCACCACTTCCTCTTTTGTTTCTGCTCACACAGTAACTAACACAGACACATCCAAAAAATATGTGCGGCCCTTTTTTCTTGTTGACATGCACTGACCTATCTCTGGCTTCTGTGGCAGGTGAGGGAGTCCTTGAATAAGTCCTTCCTCAGTTTCTTTTATATACAAATGAATCGTAGCTGAGCCACCATTTACCAGTTCCTTGTAATTCTCCTTAGAATAGTGTGCTGCTCGTATGTCCAAACTACCCTACAAGCTGTATTTTACATAATCAGTAAGGTTCACAGCACACTTTTCTCTCTGCTCAAATTTTGCATAGCATTTCTATCTCACACTGTCTTCCAGAAACTGTAGCTGTAGGAGTAATAGATCAGGATCTTGTACTTGGCAATAAATGTACTATTTCACATCAGTTCAGCCTAATGAGGTTTTGCTTCATTCATTTCTGTATATATAAATACATCTGAAAGTTCTAGCAAATGAAGAGGAAATGAAAACCTCTTGTGTCAAAGGTGAGAGGCAAGAAGCTCCTAAATGGGAGCAGAAAAGGCAAGAGAAGTATGGTAGCAATCAACATTTTGAGTTTCAACTGCAGAACAAAATCACCACCATTGCGGCTTTGTTTCTGTTTTTCTGCTCCCTCCTTTGTTGAAAATCCAGTACAATTTGGACTGATTGATAACCTGCTTTGTAAAAAAAAGCTTCAAATAGAACACGTTAGATTTCCATTCAAAGAAGCACTAAAAGGAGGAATTTTCTCCTATACTCGATATACATTTAACACATTTCTACATTTATCCCTACACTGATAACACACACCTACCCCAAAATCTAGCAAAGAATTATTGTTCTATGTCACAATGACTTTCATCCTTAAAACTGCAATAAAACTATAAAAAATACAGAAAAAACATCTAAGACTGCACTGTCAACCACAGCAGCCATTTCTTCTGCTGCAATTTGCTGTCATATTGTATTCTGAGGACCATCATCCACGAATACACTAGTCTTTTGGCAGGCTAGATAATGTCACACTTGCTCTCACTTTTGTCCCTGGTTCTTTGTATGAATAAATGCAAAATGTCAGAGTTTTCCAGCTGCTCTGAAGTAGATAAACTTCCTCATACCCAAGTGTCAAACAAAGGATGAGATTTTCCAGATTTTTTGGGTAGAAGTACTTGTGAATTTCATACTCACAAGTGCACCCTGATCTCCTCTTTCTCCTGGATTTCCAGCTTTACCCTGGTTAAAGAGAAATATAAAAGACAATGTAATTGTCTTTTCAAGTAATTTCCAAACACAGCTCAGAAACCAGTAGTTACTAAGTTAAAGCTTACTACAAAGAATGGCTGCAATACTTACAATGAGCCCAGGAACTCCTTTCTTTCCTGGATCGCCTCTTTCTCCCTGATAAATAACAAACAATGTGTGAATTCTACATACATTTGCTTGATATGCTGCACACAGTTACTGTGAGTTTAAATACTGGGTAACTACAGAAAGTGCAGATTCAGGCTTAGATGTGCTCATACTGTAAAATAAGGAAGTACCTGGAAAAGGCAGAAATTTGCAAATCTCTTGGATTAAATGGAACTCTGTGGCTTCTTCCATGATGGGTTGGGATTTTTTGTTTTCTTTTATCTGTTACGGTCTGCCTCAGTGTTTTGTGTAGTTCTGAGCAATGCGAGCACTCACCTTAATGCCTTCTGTTCCCAGTTCTCCTGGAGGACCATCGAGACCTCTTGGCCCCTGAATATTGAACAAGTGATTTGGAATACTAATTATCCATTATTTTGGTTGTCATTAAGGAGATCTTACATAAGTTTTAGGAGAGGGCAAACATTTTGTTAGCACAAAAACCAATTTTCATTGTATGTCCAGTGTGAAATAAAGCTTCAAAGAATAAAATAAGTTTCTGGTTTGCTGAATTATGAATTTAGAAGAAAGATATTTTGAAAAGCATGTAAACAAAACATTCAGCATCTCTGTTGGAGCCAGATTGCAGGCTGATATTTTCTGTTCTTGTTTTTATCCACCTCATACTCATGCAACAGACACAGAGGGATTTAGATGAGCACTGGATATATGGAGTGCTTGCTTTTGAGCATATTACAAGATGTATATGCAAAAATCCATCTTGCTAGTAAGACTCTAAAACAAGCAGATAAACTTCTTCCATTAGCAAACCAGTTTGAGGCAAGATTAGAAGCAATTTGTAATTGCGAACTATTGTGCTATGTTGTTAGACTAAAGTGTTTCTGTAAATTGATTTTTACAACCAATAGATGAACAAAGATAACCTGCTATATTATTGTAGCATAATATAGCAAATACTTTTTGCCAAAATATTCAGAATTTTGTCATTTAAGACTGGAAATCTAAATCCATTATCTTAAAAGCAAATGAAAAATCCTTAAATAGGTCATGAGCAAAATGGAAAAGAATATTTTATCCATGTTGACTTAGGAGATTATTTCCATAATTCTAAAAACCATGACTGTTTAAGTATGGAACATTAAATTAAAACTAGTTAATAACAACTTAAAACTAATGACCACTTCAAAGGAAGAGTTAGATAAGTATCAAGACAGGCTTTTTACAGCAGTATGCATTGGAAGAATGAGACATAACAGCTTTCCTGGTAGCATCCGGGCTGGGCTGGCATCAGAGGGAATTAGTACACTACTGTGGCAGTGCCTAGAGGAAAACAATCTCCATTCCTATGGTGAATTTCTGAGTTGTAGAGAACCTTACGTCTTGAGTCATGGTTTATAGTGAAGGGCATCCAATCATGACTGATTTTCAGAGTCGTAACGCTTTACTAACAGATAATAACAGGGGTTTGTAAAATGACTTCGTTGGAAGCACATCTGATTTAATTTAGATTACTTTCCCTGCAAAAATATCTGTGACTTCCATATCTCTCTTGAATATTTTGAGAAGAAACATACCAGAATTTGTTCTCTCTGACTTGGACTTACTGATCCATATCAAAATCTCTGTTGGAACAGGTGGTGAGCACACATACACTTTTCTCTGGAGCAAAGGTGAAAGTGGCTGACTGGTAGCTCAAGAACAGTGTGTATCCAGAACCATTTAGGCTTTTCTCCTGAAATGAAAACCTCTCAGGAACAGGCCTTTCCTGTGAGCTGATATATAATTACAACCCCTGGCAAAATCAGAAATATCCCATTGGAACTCATCTGTCATGATTTCAGCACTGCTACTTCTGGCCAGCACAAAGGAACACACAAACCCTAGGAAAAGGGAAAAGAGCTGGCAGGGAAAGCTATCTGAATACTTTTGATACCTCTGTAGTTTGGGACACAGCTTTGGTGAGGCAATCTGTCGGTTAGTCTGGCCACCTTTTTTGTTTTGGTGTAAGCCAGGACTGAGCAATTACAAGCATTTTTTTGGGCTAGACAAGAAAAGAATACAGAAGACAACACTAAGGTGCCACATGGCACTTAATGAGAAGGGTCCCAAACCAAAGAATACTGAAGTCTGTGGAAAAAAACCAGTGACTTCAATGTGCTCAGAGATTAGAAACAAAACACTAGTGGTGTTTTCAAAGGTGAAGGAGGCCTTTATAAAAATATTTCTATTGGGCCTCATGTTAAGATTATGTAATTGGGTAACTCAATTGTTGAATTACTACATAACAATTCAAAAGAAAGCTAAACATCTTGATCAAATTAATTTCAGGTTACTGCTCTTCATTTTTTTTCCTGTAACTGCTATTTGTAACACACACAAAATGGGTTCTGATGAAAATTCAAGGGAGATTTAGCGGGTTTGTTGTCCCCTGATCTGAAATGTCTCCAAGAACAGGACGAGAAGGGACAAGAGGAAACTGAGATGGAGTGAGGACAGGTCATTCAGCTGTGGGGTAGAAGGGAGAGAAGCTCAAGGAAGACCTGTGGAGGAATCACCTAGGGCAACACAGGAAGGGGGAAATTGAGAGTGTTAAGTAGTTGCAGGGTAGTTCTAGATTTTTTCAGACTTTTTAGGTACGTGACCTGTCATTTCTCTTTGTGCATTCTCCACAGGGTTGACCAGAGGATAGAATCTCAAGATGAAATATTCAAGGAAGTAAAAGAACATGTTTTCATTTTACAGATTTCTGTAATAAAGAAATATCTTTCTAGGTTTCATCTTCTATCATTAAGAATTACCAGATAAATTCTTTGAACACTTCTGATGTAATTTTAATCAAAAAGAGGATCATAGCTTGCAGTTTGAGAAACAGGCCTGTCAGGAGACTGCAAAATACTCTCAGTCCGTGCTATGCACATAACACAAACACACCAAACCTTTCTGGTAATCACACAGATCTCCATTTCAATGGAGTTCACCTTGGCAGCCCATGACAACTGATCTGATCACTAATACTTAAATGAAAAAGTCTACCATTTAAAACACCAACCTTGTACTATATAACTGAATTGAAAACAAAGTAACAGAAAGCAACATGATCCTCTGGGACATGCCTGCCTTTAGCCGGCCACAGAACAAAGGGCAGGAATCCAAGGGAAAGGCAATTTAATATCCTGACAAAAGCACACCATAACATTCCTATAAATAGTATGGTGTGACTCCTTATTGGCACGGATGAATTGGATTGTACAATTTCTTACTATAGCTAGTACAGAATGAGAGATAGACTTGATTTGCCTGCTGTTAATTAAATTAGGTTGCAACAGAGCTGGAAAGTAAGGCTGCCAATCGATTGCTACCACTTTTTTCTTTGGCATGGGTTCAGCTCTGTTTCTAAAATGGAACATTCTACATTGAAAACTCTAGGATGATAATCTGAGAAAAAGTTAATCTATGAAGGTAAAAAACACAAATTAACTATTTTTATTCTTTCTCATCCTGTCTCCCAAATACCAGAAGAGCAAAAATAACAGAAGCACAATATATAGCTAGTTAACTTTTTTGGTAGCTAACATGGAAGAGTATTAGAGAACTTTATCAATTTAGTCACACTTCCTTTGAACAATTAAGACAGATGAACACATTCAGCTATCAATGCACCACCAAGCACACTGGACACCTGTTTCATAAGTGCACAGAATTTGCTAAGTTCCATAATCCCTGCTGTGAGAAGTATGAGAGATATCATTCATTAAAACTAAGCACTGATGTCCTCAGGCAACTGACGTTCTTCATGCCAGTACAGATACAACTAAACCAGGGACAACCCTACTGGCTGCTAGAGACATAAGTTGCTGCTTCCTGACCCCAAATCTACAGCAGTTCACTATGTCATTTATCTCCGTTTTCCAGTCTAAATATCATGACCTGCATTCCAGGAAAGTAAGAGAAGAAAAATTACTTCTTTTGAGGTTTAAAACACCAAACACCAATGTGAAGAATATTAACGGCTAAGAATTTTAGCACCTATTGGGAATTTTGCCTAGATCTCACTTATGAAATGAATCTAATGATAGAAAATCTCTTCCTCTCAAACTAGAAGCTACAGCTGTATTAGTCCAAGATTATGGTATGAACTGAAAGCAGAACCAGTCTCTGACATAGTAGTTTACTTCAAACTTTAGCAAACAAGAACAACAAAACATCACACAACAACTTCATGGCTGCTTACACTGCCGGGCTCCCAGAGTAATGTATTTCTTCCTTCTGGTCATAGAAAGAAATTCTTTCTCCCACATATAGATACTCTCACCCTCAGTGTCATTCTGCCATTGAAGTATCTACAAAATGGTGTTCTCCCTCTGTGTTTCCATGAGATTAGCGCTAAAAAATAAAGTTTAATAAACCTTCCACATGATTCTAGCCAAGTGCATCAAGCCTTGCACACGAGCTGAGGAGGCTCTGTGCTTGTGCTATGCTCAGTGGCATATTCCCTGAAATCCCCCGAGAATGAGATACTCCATAGACTCCTAGACAGCCTGCCTGCAGCTGGCCAGAACTCCTGGGTGTACAGCTGGATGCTCTCAGACAGAAGTAAGCTGCTGGGTAATCTTGGATGCAAAACCATTGCTGAAAGGTCCAGAATTTATGAAGTGAAGGAATTCTATTCTGTGACAGTGCAGAAGTAGAGGGTCAGTGCTTCTAAGACTTGCCACAGATTCCAGCTGTGAAGACAGGATACATTCTTGCTTCCATACACAACTAAGGGAAATTTCCATATGCTTCCATTTAACTTCTGTATCTGACTGTGGTATGCATTTTTCTGAGGCCTTCCACACGGAGCTCAGGGTTCTGACACTTCTCTTTCTGAATCCAGTGATGAAAAACCCCAGGTTTCAGGGCACCTCAGATATTTTCCTTATGTGAGATTCCACTTTTGGTCTGATATTTTGATCTTGAGAGCAGATAAAATTCTCAGTAGCTTCAGTGGGAGTTTGTTTGCAGAGCCTGAAGACCTGGGTCTTTCCTGAGACCCTCTTTCATGAAACATTCCCAGTCATCCTGGGTAGAGGCAAAGGCATAAACCACAACTCCAATATGGGACTTTCACACAGTTTGGGATATTTGGGGTTTATTTTGAGTGATCTTTAATTACAAGGACTGTACTCCATGATGTGCTGCCAAAATCATAGGGACATATTTATCAGGAATAAATAGAGCTGTGAAGACACACTGGTCCAGCCACCGGTATGAGTTGTACAAGTCTCACAGGAATCCTGTCTAACTGGTAGGTAAGGTGAGAGACCCTTCACTAACGTGCACTTTGGATTAGTGTTTTGTATACAGTGAGAAAATGGTTCCCATTTCCCTGGTAAAAATGCAATGGAAATGACAATCTCGCAAGTGGAGGTTCAAGATTCTAGTAGATAGTATCTTCTGATTTCACTTCTTCCTCCCTCAGAACTGTGTTTGGATGATTTTGATTGTATTTCCAAAGACTTAAATGCAGGTAAAGAAAATAGTCCTTAAAACATTGAAATAGTCCAGTGGTAGTTATAAATGACGACTTCTGCATGTTTATATACACAGAAAACAGGCCAGTGGTCATCGTCTAAGTTCTGCTCTCAGCTGAAACCAATGGCAAAGCCCATTTCACTGGGAGGTGAGGAAAAATGAAAATTCATATTGTCTGCTACATGAAAATACAACTATAATCTATCTGATTTCAATACAAACTCTTTGAGTCCAGAGGACAAAGGAAGCAGCTGTAAATGGGTTGTATTTCAGATTCATATTTGCAACACATTACTCTCTGCTCTAAGCAACATGAAGGAGCAATAGTACTCACTCTTCTTCCCTTAGGTCCCTGTGGCCCTGATGGTCCTCGTGTCCCTGAAGGTCCCTACATGTCAAACAAACTTATTATTCGTTGTCTTCTAAACACAGATTTCTGAAAATTACAAGGCTTATGCAATCAGTGCAAGAAATGCAGATCAATCACTTTCACTCATGGTTCAAATTCAATTAATTGTGTTTGTACAATTTATACAGAAAAATCTAAATAACAGCCTCTACATAACTTTATTCTTACAAAAAATGATGTGACTGTTGGATAGATTACTTCTATCATCCCAAAATTTTAAAAAGATACTTGTATTTCAGCAACATTGTGTTAGAAAGCACAAATATTTTCTGATAGAAGTTTCAGTTTTTATCTGTGTTGAAGACCCATGGCAGACAAATTATAACAATTATACACAGCAAATCAGAACATAATTTTTTTCGACTAACAAGGAAACTAAACACACAATTAATATATTTAGATTATACTAGGCATCAATGAATTTAAAAAATGTTATGCAATTATTAACCATCCTTGAAAAATTCTATTTCCCTACTTGTCTCAACTGAGTGATTTTTAAATGGGTGAATAAATCATACAGTTACTTTTCCCTTCTCTCATGGATCATCCTGGCAAAGTGAACAGATTTTGTCTGGATGGGTGCATTTTCATGACACTTTTATAGATTACAGTACAAACTAGAAACCATTCTTAGCTTCAGCAAAGCAAAAAGACAATTTGAGAATAGTACATTTTATGTCAAACCAAAGTACCCCTCTATACCTACAGGTAATCCTTCTGGCCCCACAGGTCCAGGCCCTCCTGAAGGTCCTGGATAGCCCTAGAATTAAAATAAACATAAAAAGACAGAAAACTTTTAATCTAAATTGTTATTATAGCAACACTAATAAATCCAGTTACTTACCTGAGTAACTGGAGGCAAGCTAATAAAATATTTAATTCTTCAAAATTTATTCCCAAAATTTTGTTTAAACACTAGATGCTTTATTGGATATATTCTAGTAGTCGTTAAAACAACTTGGGAAGCTTTCCCCCACACAGGCACTAGCTGGCAGGGATGTACTGAAACAAAAGATGCTGAGTTCTAAATGAATTTCAAACTCCCCTTGAGAAGGTTGTGACAGTGAGAACAGAAAGTGGACACACCCTGGTGTGGGCAGAACCAGCCCAGACCAAATGCCAACAACAACTCTTGTCCGAGGCCTACAATGACTTACTGCTGGGAAAGGTTCTCACTGCTGTGCCTTGAGTGGATTTACCTATGGCAATAAGCAGTAATAACAGTCCAAGAAAAGTACTTGATAAGACTGGATACTATATTAATACATCCTTGTTTATTAATCCCCCTAATAAGATTTTTTTCATGGATCAAAAGCAGCTGGTTGAAGGTAAATCTAGATTAGAGAGATTTAATGAAGTACAGAATGCTTCAAATATCATTGGCTCTGCGTGGATCAATAAGTTGGTCTGAAGTCTCAGGGTGCTTGATCTCCTCCTTGCTAATGGATGCCCTAAGAGTAATTACTGCACATATGTGACAATATCCTTGTCCATGGCAAGCACATCACCCACTGCAGCACGCTGGGGCCCACATTGGCAGTTTCTGCCTGAGGCCGTGGAGATTTCAGCCCTGCCAACCACAGCAGTGTCAGAGGGAGCAGGATGCAGCACCTACTACGTTACACACAAACCCCCATCATCTCCCTGCAGTTAAACCTTTAAGCGCTCTCTATACTCTCTGGAGCTTTCACAGTGCTTGCAAGCAAACACACAACCAAGCCTTAAGCATCTTTTCTAGAGAACTTCAACAAGAACATGGGCATGGGCACATGTGTATGGTCTTCACTTCTGTAACCCAAAACACTGCCATGGCAGTGAGCTCTGGGCTGTGCAGTGCTGCATGAAGTGCTGTGTCCTGTTTTAGGACCAGTGGTGTGTCAGGAAGCCAGGCCTCCCACAAGAGTGGCACCCAGGAGCTGTTTGGAAGCGTCGGGCAGTAGAATTAGAGGTGATGCTAGTTACTACTCTACCTACTAGAATAACCTGGGTTACCCCAGTTTACATAGAAATGGTTACTTTACTTTCCCTCCTTTTAATTTACTAAGGCTGCTTAGAGCCATTTTTCAAAACTGCAGTTGCTCTGCTGTTTCATTCAGCAGATCACTTTGCAATATCACTGCTCTAGAGGCGATAAAGCTATTAAATTAAACTTTGTAGGAGCTAAGCATCATAAATACTACTCTGCCATGAGGCCTGCACGGCCAGAAGGGTGAGAACTTACTACTGTTTTGGAGAGTAAAGTGCCTTGAAAGGTAACATAATTGCGGATTCTACATTACTTGTAACTTACCATGACACCTTTTTCTCCAGGAGGACCTACAGGTCCTGGACTGCCTCGCTCTCCCTTTAAAAACAAACAAAACAAAACAAAACAGAACAAAACAAAACAAAAACAACAACAAAAAAAACAACAAAAAAACCCAAAAAAAAAACAAAAACAAAAAAAAAGGAAGGAAAAGAAAATAACATTGAATATTCTTTGCCTTTTTCCATGTCCACTGAGCATACCTGGCAGTGCATAACACTATTGGTGGAGAGATTGCCCTTCAGAAACAGTGCAGAGACCTTTTTAAACTTTTTTTTTTTAAATTTCTGCATTCCTTCCTCCTACAAGCCTTTTCATCTTCTGGAAAAATGATAAAACTGAGTTCCTCTGTCTTTTTTTCTAGAAGACCGAAGAAGAGGTTTGATACTACATCAGTCTCTTAGAACTGCTGCTAGAAGATCCATTTTCTCTATATTGGATGCATCATATTTATAGTATGTTCCTTAATTCATAAAATTCAGGACAGCAAACAAAGAAAAAAGAAAATTTTGTTTCTCTCTTCCTCTTTTGTTCAAGTATGTGTTAGGAAAGCACAGATCTAGAAGGAAGGCCAGCCCTTCAACAGCTGCTGAAGCAACTTGAGTAGGGGAAGCAGGAAGGGTCTCTTTCTGGTCTTGCATACCTTTTCACCTTCCATTCATTTCACATCCAGCCCAAATATCAGATTTAGCTGTAGATTATCCTCAGAAGATCACACTTTTATTACAGATAGAACATATGACGTAGTAATAACACTATATTTTATACTGCATACTGTAATTATGCTGGAAATATGTTTGCTATTTAAATCCACATAGCATGTTTACCTTGCACTACTCAATCCATAAGAGAGGAGGACAATAAATTCTACAGAAACAGCACAGCAGTGACAATTATTGCACCATGAAGAAGCTCCCTTCCATTTGCTGATGATAAATTAATTAGTCTTTTACTGCCTTTCCCCTCCTAGCTAAACTACCAGCAGCATCACAAAGTAATCTTTGTTGGGCCAAGTGTGTATGAAAAATAAGAATCCTTTGACAGGAAATTCTAAGATGGTATTATGATTAAAACCATATGAAAGTTGTCTAAATTTTAGTTTTAACAAGCAGAGCTTTCCACTGATGTATTTCCTTTCACAGATTATATAAATTATAATCAGATTTTCATGGAAGTACTAATAGTAGATTAATACTTTCTCAATAAAATATCTAAATAGCAGACACCAGTCTAGGTGAAATAATTCAGCCCTGCAGGAAAGAAATACAAATGGTGCTACATCATTCTGACAAACAATTATGGTTTTATCATAATAGAAGCTGACATGCAGTCCAGTAATAGTTTCCTGTTTTTCAGTTTTAAAATACTTCACCTAAATAAAACCATGTCAAACACACTTGAACTATTTATACTGTTCTAGTCATGCTGAGTCTGCCAAACTTTGCTTTCACAAACACAACTGCCACTGCACAGCAGACAAAACTCACAGTATTGTCTTTTTTATTCAGTTAATGTATACAGCCAAGTTTTACCTTTCTACTTTTGTCTTCATTATGCAGTAGTGCAAAACCAGTGACTACTGTATAAAACAAGTATAACTTACGCCATTTTCTCTGAAACAATAGCAGTGTATAGTAAAGTGATATAATGTAAGAAAGATATCAAATCTATCAACTCTAAATTAACTGTGAAGTAAAATCAGGGACATCAGATACATAACTCAAATAACAGCATTTGTATTACCAGTTATTACATCCCTGTGCTCTGAAACAGCTACAGGAATATTAGCTCTGACAGTGGCCTGTAAATGATCTCTCACCAGTACCTTATCACCCCTATGGTTCTCATAGCTGCTGAGTAGTCAGACACATTATTATACCTTTTCACCAAGGCTTCCAGACAGCCCAGCTTCTCCAGGTAAGCCAGCTGATCCCTGTATAAAAAGAAAGAAGACTTTTACTTGCATGATGTCTGTGCTAGGGCATGGTCAGCAGCTCTCCAGCAACAGAGCAGGGCCCATTTCGTGCACCTGTGGGAAAGTGAGGGCTGCACGGGTTAGGCTGGCTCACAGTCCGTGCAGAAAGACCCCTACATCCACACACACCAACAGCAAATAGCCACTGCCTGAAGGGAAATTACATTAATTTCACCACAATACCACCCTACCAACTTAGATCTGTCACTGAGCTCAATCTTGCACTGCTAAAAGCTTTACAAGCATACAATTAAAGGTGATAACTGCTCTTCTAGGGCTTCAATCTGACCATGAATTTCAAAGGGAATAAATTCATTGGAACAAAGTAAAATGCAGTCAAAACAAAAACTATATTGGATCAGGGGTTGTCAGAATTTTCCATTCAAGATTAGTAGCCCCAAATGCCTTTGAAGTCAGAGGATCAGTGCCTTTCAGGCATTCAAAAATGAAATAATTCTCTCCTGAGACTCTCTCACAAATTTCCACTAGATAGAACAAGTACCACCATATGGGATGGGAAACATGAGAGAAATACTTTTAAAAACCTTATTCACAGTGCTTACAATACCTAATTCATTATGCAACCTAAAGGAAAAAGAAATTATAGTGCAAGGTTTCAATTGAGAAAAATTTGACACATTGAGCTTGAAGAAAAAGCACTGAGTGCCCAGAGTACATTGCACGACTGCTCTTGGAACATGGCAGAAATGTGGAAGTCCACAGTAGTGATATAATACACAACTGTCCAATGTCAGGAACATTTTCAAAAGGAAAAAAATGTCAATTGTGTCAATTCACACTTGGGCATTGCCATCCCTATGTGTGTAGGAAGGAACTAGCATTAGGAGCACTACACTGGCATTGAAGTGTGATTTTAAAAAAAAAAGCACAGTACTTTTTAAAAATAAAAATGCAGCCTTTATCTGTAGAATATGAATACAGTTCAGCCTCAAGTACTTTAACAGAACAGGTGCAAAGTAAGTAGAGATTTTAAGATTACTTGTTCTCTTGGACTGCTAGCTACTCTGGAAATCCCCCAGTTTAAACATATTGCAATGAGCCATTGATACAGCTGCCTTTGAGGCTGACAATACTGGCACAAATTACTTTATGGAAGGAGCTAAAGAGATAAGCAGGCATCTCCATGGCCGCTGCACCGATACATTGTGTGTGGGAACTTGTGTATTATATGTCAGAACTGAGATGTCTCTTGGCTTGGCAAGGGCCAAAGATTGGTCCTGGTGATACTGGCACTGAGGCAATGGCCCAGACGTCACTGGCAGCAGTGAGGGACTTCTGTGACGAACTCTGAGAGCCAGAGCTCCCAGTCAGAGCCAACAGCAGGCCTCAGTACCAGGCAGAAATCTGGGACAAAGAATTACCCTGTACTCCTGCTTATCAAGATAAGAGGTGTGGAGGTACAGTTTCGCAATGCTGAAGACTAACCACTTTGATTCCCTTTTTCCAGAAAGAACAGAAGACATAATTAGAGCCAAGGTGAAACTCAGACCTGTTCTCTTTTCACAGAGACACTCCTGATCTCCCACCCAATGCCACACTGTTTACAGGACTGAAGATGCTGATCAGAAAGATGGGGAGCTGTGCCTTGCCCCAGCAGTGAACCATTTAATATACAGCCTCTGATCAAGTTCTCTTTTCAATTCAGAAGTACTGTCTTCCTGACTTGGTTGCTCTGGGCTGAAAGAGCAGGAATGACTAGGAGGCAGTGACTGTGAATGTGCTGTTGTATTCCCCAGCACATTAGGGCAAGCCTTTGGCACCCTCCAGAGTGAGGACAGAAGCTGGCTATTAAATAGAAACTTTCCTATACATTGGCTATTCCGCAAAAGTAGTTAAGTAAAGAAAATTTACAGCAAAAACACTAAGACGGTTGATATAAAAGATGTAAAAGAAACTTGGCATAACTGGAATTGGATATGCATAGAAAGCAAAACAATAGTCAAGATGACTAGAAATGAAGCCAGTGAATTGCTAAAAGCAACAGGGAAGTCAGAAGGTATGAAGGGGAAAGAAATTCCTGACAGGTTAACTAAATGCTCTTTCACCCCTCCATTCAAAACAGAGGTCACCGGTCTGAGACTAAGAGAATGCTAGGGGTGGTATGTACAGAGGCAAGAGAGAAAAAGAACTTAGGAATATAATTGTGGATCTTCAAACAATTAGCAGTATTCAGTGAAAAGAAAGTACAGAGAGCAAAACATCTTGTTCTATGAACATATTAGCCATAAAGTGATGTTTTCCCTACAGACTTTCTGTAAGATCACGTGTAAGATCTGTAAGATCTTAAAATCCCAGATTTGGACTGGCTTGTTATACAGTCCAGCTACTAGGACTGGATTGAGGTTTCAACTCTCTCTCCATCTTATTTAAGAGAATGAATACAGTCCAAAGCTGATCTGTTGAATCAATGTCTTCCAGCATCCCTTCAATCCTCTGGGGAGCAGTGGTGGATTCCAAATATAAAATTGAATGTATTAGAAAACAAAAAAGTGAAGCAAATAATCCTGAAGTGTTTAAAAAAAGAAATCAGCAACTTACTAAAAAATATTCATCAGCTTTCATTTACAAGGACTTGTGTAAAAGTCTCCAGTGACACTAACAGCATAATAACAGCATTTTAGAAACCTTCTTGACAGGAGAATTTTGTGGAAAATGAATCAAGAGACCAGATCTCACAACTAACACATGCCTAAGAAAGTTAAAAACATCTTTCCAGGGCATATGCTCCGTGTTAGAAACTGGACTGTAGCTGAATAATTGAAAACACATTGTACACTTAATGCAAACCCAAGTATGGAGTAATCCATTGAAAAACTTGGTAGTTGGAAGTGAATATACAGCTGGTTCCAAACATTCCCATGGCAGCAGTTACCTGCCAGGTTGTACTATAATGTGTCCTTCTGTGATAATTGACAATTTTCCAATCCAATGTTATTTCATTTATAGTTCAGCATTCTCAAACATTTTTATTCAATATTCATTTAATGAGATGACATAATAAATTTAAAATATTGTCTTGTCACAATAACATTTTTCTATTAATTTTCTGTCTTTTGAGAAAGTTACTTGGTAATCAAACAGAGGTGATAATCTGAGTGAAAATCTCTGATTTGCTACTGCCAATGGAGGGAGTGAATAAGAGCAGAGATGCACCATATTTGTACCTTGCAGCTGATATTTCACTCAGTTCTTTAAAGGACTCAAAAATTCAGCTACCTGAATATTTGAAAGGCAAAATATACTGGCACCAATCACTTAATCCACAGCAGTTTTAAGAAAGAAATAAATGTGTTAAATTTTGCTTCCAGTAACACCAGTGTTAAGTGGGCTAATTCTGTTTGATAGGACTTGAGGAGGAATCCTTGCTTTTAAAGGAAGCTGCCTGACAAAGTGGGAGCAGGATGTGCTCACTGACAAAACCTGGGAAGCTAAACTGCAGATATTATGTGCAGGTACTATTCCTCTAGCTGAAACCAAATGATAAAAGAGAACCACTAGCAAAAAATCCTTCAAGAAAAATGAGCAACAGCTTGATAAAGCTAACCTCTAGTACTGTAACCTGTTTCCACACTCTTCTGGGCAGGAATTACAGTGTATCAGGTCACTTAGGGTAAAAACAAGAATCACAACATAAGACGCAGAAGTATCATTATTACCATTCACTGTTAAGCCCTTCATAGAACCTAAAATGATCCCTACCCAACTGGTTTCTGAATGCAGCTGAAATAGTTTCCTTCTTTGGAAGCCCTTGGGAATGTCCCATGCATTCACCAGACTTTGAAAAAAAGGGTTTTCCTCAACTGACTTATCTTTTGGCCTATGGCTTAAAATACACTTTTGTATATCCCTAAAGTCCAGACTTTTCAGGGTTATTCAAAGAACTCCTTCTGCTGAGCATCCTGAACACATCAGTTAAAGTTCACTTAATCTTTTCTTCAAGCGAAAGGAATTGCAGTTTCCATTCTCCCTGAGTTATGCATCCCTGGTGCCTAATCCAGCTAATTTTTACTTCTCTGAAAGATGTGGTAATTGCTTTATGGTAATTCTTCCCAAAAGCAACTCAGCTGCAAGGCACATGGCCTGACTGCAGTATTTTCTTGCCGTTCACAGACTGTTGCAGACTGACCATTTGCAGCCTACTCTGGAGTTGCCATCGACAGCCTGAACATCACTGGTTTTCCTTTGCCACACTGCAAGGTTTGCTTTCCATGGCAAAGCACTTTTTATTTCAGCTTGGTTTCCTTCTGTTGTTTCAAAAACTATTTGCAACCAGTGAACTTTGCTGACATGTAATTTCTGAAGATTATTTTTCCAGGATTTGTGTTCATGAACTCTGCCTTTTGACACCGGTTGCACATACTGCGGCTGACAGCTCTACCGTTGTACTCGGTCTCAATGTGTATATAAACATCAGTGATTTCTAATTCAGAAGTGTATGGGCTGAACTTCTTTTACAGAGGTGGCAAGGAAAAATAGGAATTAGCTTGCACTTAGTTTTTCCGAGTGGTGCAGCCTGGGTAAACACTAGCATTATTGAACTCTAAAACAATCCTGGAAAACAACTGTTTCAAGCTCAGATGAGTTACATTTTGTGCCATAAAAGCTGGGTAATAAATAATTTTCTTAAAACATCCCTGACATTTTAACAAACAGATAATTTGTATGAAATGCTTGAAGTTTGTTTCAAATATTTGCTCTCCATCACTGAACAGCATCTTATCTAAGCACAAAGAATCCAGTTGCACACGTCAGCAAAGTCAGATTTTCCTTCCCCAAAACATAAGGGGAATTTTGTCAGTAGCTGAAGGGGTTGTTTCTTTTGGCATGACTTCCAAAAGATTTTGACTCATCAGCAGTGTACACTTGCTCTGTCTGCTGTTCCCTTACTTCTCGCTATCTTAACCAATCCCTCTTCAACTGGACCTGATGGTCCTGCAGTTAACCATCTGAGATTCCACTGGGAACAGCTGCTGGATTCTGCCACAGCTCAGGGCTCTGCTGAACCAATGAGCCCCACCTGAACCTGCCTCCCCTCCCCTTTAAACAAACACAACACATGCTGTACCCAGAGACACAGTTTTTGTTGTAGGACTGGGTTAAGGAATAGTGTCTGAAGTCTGACTTTAAGCACATTCCTGATATACTCTTAAATGTGTCTCATTTAAGCTTATGAGCACAGTGAACATTTTATAAATTTAGTCTACTCTCTTTCCACAGTGGACAAGCATCCAGAAATATTTTGGCAGAAACATGCTCTGAAGAATCAGCAGCTTCATGTGACCTAAGAAATGTTGGATACTGTGGCTTCTAGGCTATTGAAAGAGCTGTATTTCAGCATATATTCCACCTTACTAGGCTGAATAACCAAGTGTTATAGTCCAGTCTCTTGCTCTTGAGATTTCCCTGCTAGTGCAGAGTTGCCATCTGTACTTTTCCAAGCAGATATTAAAGTGGGATCTGGGAAAGCTGCTACAGAAAAGGCGTAACAATTTTTGCACCTCAGACAGCAGTGGCAGATACATATTAGTGAAAGACAAGAGATGAATGATACCAGGAGAAGTAAGCAAATTGAAAGAAACAGAAGAAAAATATTGGTGCAACCCTTTGGTATCAATAGCAGACAGGCACATGTGGTCATGGCATAATTTGCTATGAATTCAGCATTTACAGGATTTATTATTGCAAAATTGCTTCTTTGGACAGCTTCTTCAGGAAACACACTAGTTATCATTTGGAAAACTGGAATGCTGTGATGGATTCCCCACTGCTAAAAACCAGTATCTTATATTTTAACCATGGGCTTAAAAATACATGTAATTTGAAGAAGTCTGTCAATAGAGATAATGAATAAACAGAAAATCATAGACAAGCCAAAAAGGGAGGCTGGTGGGCTCGTGGTGCAGAAGGGAGAAACCAAATACACAGAATTTTTTAGACATTGGACTTACTAGCAACATTCTAGAAATTTCTTTTTTCCTTTGCCTTTACTGTTAAATAAACTGCACAGTAGCTGCACATTTTTTACTGCTATTTGTACAGTTCCTCTTTGTATTTAGTATCAACAAGCATCTGGTGGCACACAAACTCCACAAGGCATCGGGAAGGACATATGCCTTACTTCATACCTTTTTTTGACTCCATCTCAAAATCTGTCCCAGTGGTTGGTAGCATTTTTACTTTGCTCTTGTACTTTTTCTTCTGTTTTTCAAACTTTTTTTTTGTTTGTTTTGTGTGTGGCATGTTTGACTCCAGAGATGACCTCATGCCACAAGAGCCAATACTGAATAGCAGGGAGTGGATTTATCTGTGAGTTAAGAAGTTTGTACTCTATGTGCATGCCAAGGGAAAGAGAAATTACTTGTTACAAACAGAAGCTGTTGAAAAGCTGGAAGTAAAACCTGCGTCCAAAGCATACAGAAGTGAATATTTTGCATCAGGACTCACATCTGGAAAAGCATTTTATGCATATGAGAAAAACCATCCTCTTCCTGTTAGTACTTTTCAACTTTTTTTGGAAAAGCTTAACTGTTTCAGATTTCAGTGGTGACTAAAGTGAACGAAAGAGACTTTGAAAGGTCTGAGAGTTGAGTGTGCTTGTGTCTCCTCTTGGTGTTCAACCACTGGCCTTAATGACAACATAATGTTTATTATCCCCCTAAAGAACATGTAGGGGGCACTAGTCCTCTGCTGCCAGATAATGCAAACATAACATAATAGGATCAAGGGCCTGTGAAGCTGATTTGATTAGATACATGTACATAAAGCAAAAGACATTCTACAATCCACAGATAAAAATAAGAAATATTTATCAATAACTTAGGAACTATTTCAGTTTTCAGGTATCATGTGCCATCCTGTATCACAAGAAAATTTTCCAAATATCACATGTGGAAAATGGTAATCATAATGGGCCATAATTTTGGTTTTTTGTAACACTGTAACAGGGATCCAACATCCCCTTGTTTGGCATAGAAAATATTGTTTCATTCTTGCAGCTTGAATAGAGTTCAGCTTGCACCCTGAATAGAGTTGGGTAGCTGGTATGATTATTTTATTCAATTCCACTGCAACATATCATTGATTGTGTATTTGAGCTAGTAATTATGAGATAGAATGGAACTCTTCTTGTGGTGAAAGACATTATGTTCCTAAAAAAATACCTGACTTGTGGAAAATTTGTCCACTGAAAAAATTCTATGTCAAATCCAGAAGCTTAAGGTTAAGTAACTAGCTTCTGTGACTGCTTTATGTACTATTACTCATGTAATGACTTAAGATTGAGCCTAGCTTTGTTGTTTGTTGAGGGTTTTGGTGCATGTGGCACTACACAACGTAGTAAACGCTACCAACTTTCCCTGACATGTTACAGGCTGAAAACCAGAATTCACATGTAATAAAAGCTGCATTTAGAGATGAACTGGATGGCTTTCAAGGGGACTTTATGGCATGTCATGGCACTGCTGGCTCCTGTCTAAGCAGATACTTCTGACTGAGAGTCCAGCTTCGCAGTCCCCTTCCCCAGAGCACGATCTCCAGAGTGCACAGCGGAGCTGGACTTGACTTACAAGCAGTTTGTAAAATTTCAGCACTAACCAACCATCTGATGAGTTGCCTGAGGTACATCTGCTCAGTATTTTGCAGACAGTGGGGAGGTAACTCTGACTACCAACTAAGGTGAACACAGTTTATGTGAGTACAGCACTAAGCCCAAACCTGTGTGTGGTATCTCTCCTCAGCATACATTAACTCTAGAAATAAAATCACTTTAGTCATGTTCTACACAACATTTGGGTAACTAAACTATGGGCCAACATCTGCTCATAAATCCTGGACAAAGGTTAAAGATACAAAAGGGCAGGGGATGAAATTAAGTAGAGAGAATTTCAAGGCAGTATATTTAAATGACAATTATCAACTAAAAAGGCACCTACAGTGGAAGAACTGAGAGAGATAAGGCCTTTAAAAAAAGAAGGATAGGAGACTGGATCTCAACTGAATAACAACACACTACCAAAAAAGTGAGCTCATCCATGCAAGAAGTAGGCTTGTAAGAAGCAATGTTTCCTTTCTCTCAGTACTCTGACCAGTTTGGGCAGTAAGCTCGAGTCACAGATGTTTGGATCTACAAACAGGATCTACTACAGGGGAGTTAGAATGTGACTTAAATTATCTCAGAAACACGACAGGCTAATTGAATTGGGACTGTTAAGCCTGAAAAGAAAGAATGAAAGGGGCACAGAACAACAATGATCATACGTAAAATGCTGTTTCCAGCAGAAAGGAATCAGGTTACACAACCGGGAGAATTTCTTACAAAATAGAGAAGCCCTGGTCTTGGAGCTTTTCCATAACTGGTTAGACAAATATTTGTCAGAAATTATGTAAAGATAACAGATCCTGCCTAGGCAGAAGAGGATGTACTACGTGTCACCATGAGGTCACCTTGAGCTCTGTGATTTTATGGAGGGTAGACAGAACAAGCCTGCAAAATACATCTCAGGCTAAATGTAGCCTCTCAAATGATTTAACTGGAAAAGGATCGCTTGTTCACTTACATGAACGTGCCTTGGAAAACCCCTACAACCACCTGCAATATTCACACAACATATTGGGAAAAAAGCAGAATTAATTCTGGAAAATGCTTAAAATGGGAAATTTCTTTAAACAGTACAAATCTAAAAGACTACAAAGGTATAACTGACATCCTACAGCTTTGAATACAGGCAAACTTCACCAGACAATGTCTGCAACAAACTACTCATTCACTCTCAAATAAAATAGAATTTAAAATCAAACCAGAAAGAGAATTCAAACTTACTGCTTCACCAGTTTTTCCAAGGTTTCCTTGGTCTCCTTGTTCTCCCTGTTAAATGTAGAAAACAGATGATGTAGCTCACTAGAAAAATAATTTCTTTCATATGTGTATATTAAAGTCCTCTGTTTTCCTAGGAGCCTCTTTATTTTCTAAATTACATCTGCCAATTAAAACTTTAAAAGCTAAAATTAAATAACCAGAAAAAAAATTGTCAGTGGCTAATTTTGATTTTGTAAAATGATGTCCTAATGTATTCAGTATTTGCCTGCAAAAATAAAACCTATCAATTAAGTTTTCACTAAACTCATTAAGTCAGCAAATACTATAAACAAATGACTCTATTTTTATTTAAATCTTCCTTTCAGCAAGCTACTGTCACTATTTCACTACTGCTTCAAAAGTAAAAGTTGCCTGTGCACTGTATTTAAACTTTAATTTTGTTATGAAATACTAGAGGAATTGACATTTGAAGGACATTTTAACAAATTTCTTCTTTTCCAAAATGGGATCTTGCAAGAAAGCAGAATCATCAGTGTGACACACATTTATCTTCATTGGAAGCATGTGTACTCATATCCCTTCACTGTAAATAGCAGTGTATGACTCTACTCCAAATACATTCTATTTCATACATAAAACCATCTCTTACCTTTAAACCTTCTGGTCCAGGATCACCTACATAACCTTTCTGTCCTGGCTTTCCCTAATATAAGGATTAGAATAAAATATTTTAAATATTTTATTTCAAAATTATAATTTCATCCCCATGCCTATATTTATCAAAATACATGCATTAAAAAATGTACATGCATTTAGCAAAATACATGCATTTATAAAAGCTTAGTAATATTTAATACAAAAATTTGAAGCAAGTGTATTTAGAAATTTATATCTGAAAATACACTGTTGAATATTTCATCAAGTACTGGAACAGTAAGCAAAATTTGTATTAAATCTTACAGCAGTTAACACTGAGTAAAAATTGTCAAAATCCAAGATTGAAACACATTTCAATTTCACTTTGAAAAAACGTATTAGGGACACAAAAAAAAAGGCAAGGCCACGTTCTCGCCAGGTTAATTCCAGCAGAGTAGGGACTCAACACTAACAGAATTTGATGCTTAGGCTTCAGGGACTGGTGTCATAACTGTTCTTCCTCAACCAGACAAAATCAGCTCAAATATCCTCTCCTCTTTATTCAGAAAATTGATGATTTTAAGCCTCACTTCTCTCCACTAGCATTTTACTGCTGACAAATCTTGTTGCTATGATACTCTGGTAATAACACTGTTAGCTGGAAGAAATACAGGAACATCAGTCAGAGCAGGAGGCCACAAAGTGACAGGATCTTTGAAGCACTTGACAACGGGCATCCCTTTCTCTGTCATCACTCACACAGACTCACAAAGGCACACAAACCAGTAAGCTTCCCCCCTTAATTTTCAATTAGATGTTTATAACTTAACTATGTCTCCCTTTTAAGAGATTGTTTTCCCTCCCAGTATACTTTACTTCCTCTACAACATAAGACATGGCCTAACCATTTGGTTATCTGGACAGCACAGCCCTGCCTGGACAAACTTCCCCCATTTGCTCTGAGGAAAAGGCCCTAGTCCAGCAATAAAGCTCCAGGGGACTGGATCTGGCTCTTGAGCAAGTTGCTGATGAGATCGCTGGAGGCTTACAACTGGAGAAAGAAAATTAATTCAACATTTTAATGATTCAGTATCAAAAAGATGCAGATTTGTGCTAAAAGGAAATTATCAGTGGCTGTTCCAGCAAACTGAATAATTGGAATCACCAGAGTCTGTAATAAACTTTCCATTCCACATAGGCTGTCCTGAGAAAAGAGCAGCTAAAGCAACACATAATAAAAGGTTTCTTAAAAAGAGATGGCGTTTTTTCATTTGGCTCTTTTGCTTCAGCTGCTCTGTGTCTGTCTTCCAGAGCACAATGTGTGTGTTAGTTCCTGGGCATCTGAGAAATTCTCTATATGGCTTAAAAGTACATTGTCTTAGAAGATTCCATGACTTCTCACATTAAACCCTTTCTATCTCTCTCATTCTCTCTGCCTACCTGAGTGATATCATTTTGCCCAACGAGTTCCAACAAATAAAATCACTTTAGGAACATATTTTTGTTTTTGCCAATGAACTAAAATATAGTACATCCAGGAGTGCAGGGAGAAAAGACCATGAAGAGAAGTTCTGAGAGGTCCAGATAAAGCAAGTCGTATCTTTCCACAGGGCTTAGCAAAGAGCAAGTGATGGGCTTCTGCAGGTCACTACATGCTGTTTAACTACTTTGCTGTAAAGAAACTTAAGGTCTTTCTGCACAGCAAGACTGTAACATAAAAATGTTATAAGTGAAATTCATTAAAAAAAAATAGTGGCCCCTATTAACTACCTTGATAATTTTAAGTCTTATGAGAACTGAATTGGAATTACAGCTTGTAAAGGTTTCTTGGCTGTCATTCCCCAGATATGTACTAGCTGCAAAGGACATAGAACAGATGGAAGTTGATCAGAAAATGGAACAAGTGGATTTAACTGGTAAAGCAATCTGAAGCACATGGATTTGGCTTTAAACAGAAATACACTACATTTACACTTGGAGGAAAACCCACTTACAGAAAGTTAAACTAGGGATGGCTGATTTTCTGCTTGCAAACCCCTGAGAAAATTACTCTTCCAGGGCAGGGTAATCCCAAAGGAAATGTCTGTTTCCTAAAATATTAACTGGAAGTTCTACCCTTCTCTGTCACAGGAAACAGCAACCAACTGTGCTTCCTTTCACCTCACAACGGGTAGGTACAGGTGTGTATGTATTAATATAAGTATCTCCCACTCTCACTATTTCGATCCCTCTGTAAGCTTCCCACATCTTCAGCCCACAGGAAGGCAATTTCAGAAAATACTGCACTGGGGGTGTGGGGCAGATTTGAGAACATTTTCCACTATCATCAGGAGAAACTGCTCATCTTTATAAATTCCTTTATAAATTCCTGCTTCTGTTTAACACGTGTCTCAGAAAGGAATCAACTTGCAACAATTTCTTTTTACTTCCTGGTTTAAAACAATCCCCACTATTTTAAAGGCAATTTCTTTTTCAGCAATGAAGATACGAAAAAAAATTAAATAAAGTGCACCAATGCTTGCACTGACTGAGCTGAGCTGCACTGACAGTTACAGTGTTAATATTTGGATAGCCTTTGAGAGAGAGGGTTAAGTGAGAGGAAACTGAATAAACACAGTCCCATCTTTAGTATGGCAACTACTGTATTTTCACAGGACAAATAAGCAAATACAAAAAAATCAGCTTTTTTTATGTAGAAGGATTGATTTAAGAGAATGTAAGTTTTTGACTTTGGAATAGAATGGGTGGGAAGGTTTGGAAAGGAATGAGTGAAACCTCAAATAATGTGATCAGAATCAGTTAACACTTCTTCCAAAGTTGAAAGAGACTGAGGTCTTTGGAATTGAGATATATCCTGAGTAAGCAGGGGAACATCCTCAGTTTTGTCTCCAGTTACTTTAGATACATGGAAATGCTTTTTTGAGCTGGGACTGAGAATCTCTGTGCAGGTTCACATTCACTTCTGGTCCTGTAGAGGATGATCTGTTTTGATGGCAGCACTGGTCAGGTGGGTCCCGGGGGTTTTTGGTCTATTGCATGTTTTTTAAAGCAAATGTAAGAAACAAGGGCAGGCAAGGGAGGAGGGAGAAAAATGAGGTGAATTTTATGGCTGCCAGCTTGGCACATGCCTAAACCTGCACTAGGGATTGGATATTTTGACCTGAAACTGTAAAAGAGATGAGGATTCCAGAAGCACTAGAAACCTGCTCCATTACTGTTTCATACAAATAATCAAAGCTTTACAATATATCACCTACAAGGATACTTCACCTGTTTCAGACAAGCCCTACAAAATTAAGGTAACCATGGCTGAAAAGAGGACAAACCTATTTGACGGTGCCCACAGATAAGGTCTGTGAGGCAGGAAGCAGGACTGTAGTGAGAAAAGCACAGGCAAGACTTTCAGATACAACAGCTAGACATTAGAGAAAGGGTCTGTAAACCAGGCAAACAAGTGAAGCAGACTGACGAGGAGAATGAAGGATTCCCACTCCTGGAGGCTGCAAAACAGAAGTTAAACACATCTGTCAGCTAAAGACAGAATTGACAGCTGATGGTGCCTTGGGGCCATGCATGGCCAGACCACTTCTTCAGGTCCCTTTCAGAGACCTCCTCTGCCCCCATGGCTATTTAATTAGTGCAGTGACAATACAGTTTTGATAGTGTTTACTTTCAGATGTATCATTCACTTTTTAAAACTCCTTCCATGGAAAACAGAAGCAAAAGCTATGTAAATCAAATGAATGTCAAATTGCAATCAAGGAAACATAATTTAAAAAGACAGATGTGTTCACCACCTTACTGACTCAGTCCTGCTGTACTACGTGACACAATCACACAGAGTGTGTTACTTGTGGGAGCGAAGCACCAAGGACAAGCAGAGATGGGAGCAGAGCTCAGAGCAGCAGCGCAAACAAGCTGGCCTGGAGCTGTGGAACAGCTGGAGTCAAGAGAAGCCATAGAATCCAGGCAAGAGCCTGTGGGCCCCTGGACAGGGAAGAAAAACAGGCAGGGCTGCCCATCAAGCAAAATTCCCTTTTCCCTGATCTCTCATTTCAGGAGGGGATGTTAGCCAGCAAGCTACTAACAAATGTCTAGAGACAGCAACCCTGGGGCCCACTTCAGATGCACATACTCTTCTCTCAACAACTTGTTGTGAGAGAGAAACCAGAGAGCCGTAAGACATGCCAATGGTGTGCACATTTCCCACTGAGAGAAATAAAAACCTAAATAATTTAGGTCAAATTGACCCAAAATAGATTAAAAATATTTCAGTTTGCTAGGTTACACAAAAAGTTTTCCTCTTGGGTCACTTTGACACCAGCTGCTGGTGGCCTGTGCATGCCCGGTGACGCGAAGGATGTGAAGGTAGGTGTCTCATTGCCCATGAGTCACCCACTACAGCATCTCCTTTTCCAATTGCCACAGCACAACATGAGTTGCTGTCCAGCCATGAAGCCCTGCCCAAGGAGGAGACTCAAAGGATGATGCAGCCAAAATAAAAATTTCCATGAGGCTCTCGGCAGAAGCTCACACAGACCGAACTGAATATTGAACAAAGCTACAGAGTGTTTTGAAATTCTGTTTAACTTTTTGCATGTTTTCCTCAGCTGAAAAACAAAGAGACTTTTGTGGGAGGGTTTTGTGTTTGGTTTTTTGCTTGGGTTTTTTATTGTTTGTTTGTTTTGGTATGGGTTTGTCTGTCTTAACACCTAATCAATGTGGCAAATAAATATTTTAATATAATTGTTAACAGAAAGCAAATTCCCAGCTTTGACTAGCTAATGAATAGGAAAAATGACATAGGCATATATCCCCTCTAAAAGCAGAAAACACTGGGAAAGAATCTCAAATTCATGCAAGAAATGGGAAGGCCTCCAGAATGAAAGCCAAGTCAGTGATTATCACACATAATCAAATCAAATAAAGGCAGAAAATCAAATTTCATTCAGTAAACTTAGTAACACTCCTGTAATCCTCAGTGCAGGTTAGTATCAATTTTAGCTTAGAAATTTTCTAAAAATAAGCTTAAAGTTCACTGAAATATTCTTAGACACTAGTGCATTTTTATAACTAACAAAAAAATTGGATGATAGTTTTAAACGTCTATCTTTTAAAACATTTCAGCATAAACAGCCTCATTACATTCCAGCTTTACTGTTTTCAGTAACTATCCCCAGGTTTCTGGTAGATTTCTTAAAGCATACATCCTTTATATTTCTCCCTATGAGCTGAGAAGGTTCTTCCCCAGTTTAAATATTTTGATATATCAGCTGGTTCAGTCCCTAGGAAGTTCATGGCAGTTTCATCTGTCTCAGAGGAGCACTATATTTTGTGCACTGTGGCAGTGATTTCCTTTCAAACCCTTTGTGTGAAAAATCATTTCCCCTCCCAGCTCTGCTTTGAGCATGTTCTGAACACATTTATTCAGGAGATGCCATTTTATCACAGTCACTTCTCACACTAAACTTACATTTCAAAGCAGTACTACTGAAAAATAGCCTGCCCTAACAAAATTACTTATACTTACTCTTGGGCCGACTATTCCAATAGGTCCAGCTGGTCCTACTTCTCCCTAAAAGAAATCAGGACTTCAATGATCTTGATGCCAAGTCTAGTTTTAAAAAAGAAAGTCTGCAGATAACTGTTTGTATTTATTTTATCATCCTAAATTTCATATGTGTTTGTCTGAGTCCAAGTCTGAAAGAAACATCTGGAAAAAGACCATTTTGCCACTCCTAGCTTTTACTCACTCATTATCTCAGAAGCCCATCACTCACAGAAGCCCATCATTTAGCTACTTAGAAGTCTAGAGGTCTATCTTCAGAAACACCAATTAAATTATTTCCAATGTTAATTATTTTTAGCTTACAGGACATGAGCTTTTGTTTTTATGATGATGAATTAAGAATACTTGATGAATCTATAAGATGAAGAACTGCCCTTCTCTTTCGGTTAATAGGGGTCTAAGTGTTTACTTAAGACTATCTAGGACACTGTAGTTACATTGATATATGCTATCTCCATAGTGCTAACCCCCTTCCCTCCCCTCTCCCCAGTTTAACTAAAATAACCACATCCAGCTCTGGACATATATTATCTGAGATTCCACTGAAATTAAACCACATAATGGATGCATAGCTCCATGAGGCTGCTAAACACTTGCCAAATGCAAAAGAAACTTCAAATTTTGCATGACACCATACACACCTAACCATTGTTGTCTAACTGTCTTAACCCCTCACAACTTTGAAACATAATCTCTTAATTGGATAATTTTTTCATCTTACCTCAACTCCTTTGGGGCCTTGTGGCCCTGGAGGCCCTCGGTCACCCAGAGCTCCCTAAACATCCAAACAAACACAGTGAGAACTTACATCAATTGACAGTCACGTTGGTCTAGTTTTTTACTCTTACAAACCTGGACTAAAATCCAAAACTAAGGTAGCAGACTTAATTTCTTACCACTGTTCATAGCATTTCCCTTAGAAAGCCAGGCAAAGATGCAGAAAACCAAGCATTGTACAAACTTCTACATAGCTCTAGCTGAAACATTATTCTTTTGATGTTGTGAGAAGGAAATAAGAAAATATTTGAACATAATAGAACAATTTGTCTCTTTTTAAAGAGGTAAAGCACACGACCATATTAAGATTTAAGCATCATCAATACACAGATCTTTTATTAGGGTAGTCATTGGAATAACATGTGTTGACAACAATGGAAACAAATGGATGGAAACAAACAATGGATGACTCACAATGGAAAGAAACTAAAAAGTGAATTTAAACCACCAAAACTACTTATGATTTTCAGCCCTTACTTTTCTATTAGGACTATAATCAGCTTCCCAGAGATAAAGCACCTTAACCTCTGCCAACTCCGAGTTTTCGTGCCTGCTCACACCAACATTTCCAAAACTTTGCTAAAAAGACTTTGCAGCTAGCAGCGTGTCAAAAACCTCAGGCATCCCAATTACAATGGGATAATTGGGAAAAGCACTTGACCTGGCATAGAACAAAAAAAAAAGTGTAAACATATTAATGTTCTGGGAAACCTAAGCTTAACCATATCAGATAAAGCAACAAGAACAAAGAAACTGCCCTTTAGGAGAGATATGATTATCCTCTGAAGAAAGCAACGGTGGGAAAGTGTAAGCCTTATTAACTGTGTACTGATGAAGCTGAAGTCTAGACATTGGTCCAGGCATCGGTCCAGCAACAATTTACTCAGCAGGCAGAGTAAAATGGAAGAGAAAAATGGAACAGGCCATCTCAAGGTTGTGAGTTTCATCGAAGAGCCCATCAGTCTGGGAAGGACTGGGGTGGAGTGCTGCTTGACTTACCACCACAGAAGTGACAGGAGGGCTTTCAGCAGCACTACGTAAGTAATATTTTTATATAGTTAGTAATGAAATTGTCTCATTGGCGTAACTGTTGTTTTATTCCAACAGCAAAGCCCATTAGGAGATAGGGCTTTAAATGCAATGTAACGGCATAGCAGAAATAGCAGCAGTACACACCCTTCCACTGCACTGAACTGGATCCAGAAAAAAGCTCCAGACTGTAAACTGAATATAAATGAAATTTCCATCTCCTCCTTGGGGTTTCAGGCAACAAACAGAAAATGAAGGTAGTCATTACACATGTGCCAAAGTGTCTGGAAGAAAACGGGAGTCAGCAAATGGGGTATCCCGTATTTCACATACGTAACTTCCCAGTCGACCATCCTTTCCAGGAGAGGTGAAACTCCTAATAATCACTTCATTAAAATGCCTTCTACAAACAAACATAAATTAACAGGGGAAGGAAGCTCTTAGCTACTTCCATAGTACAACACACATTGCTGGAAAAACCACAGTGGTAGTCAGCGTATTCTGACCATCTTTCCCCTTCACTTTTCTTGGTTAGAGAGCATAAATACTTGCAAAAAATAACATAGGAAACAAACAAAGTTATTTCAGAACTTCTTAAAAACATTCTCATTTCCTTTTTCTTAAAAATGTGTTTTGTTATTTTTTTTAATAAGTGGTGGATCAAGATCAAACATCCTCTAAAATATTGTTTCCAAGCTGAGTAATGTCCTGTAGACCAAAATTACGTAATAAATCCTTTGAACATTGAATAACAGAGGTCAAATTTGCTGATTTTTGCACTAATTTGGGGAAAATTCACAATCCAGAACTTCTACTGGCATTTAGAGACACCTGATCACACTCAACAGAGCTTAAACTTCCAAGAGGTTAAATTTATCCCACACCAATTGCTAAAAAAGAAAGCCTACCCTGCTTTCTTGGCTTTTAAAATGGGTATTGCTTCTGAGGAATCATAAACAAAAACATGAGGAAAACAGCAGCATAGTGAGAAAAAATTTCTAAAAATAAAATCTGGAGGAAATTTTTCAGAACTGCAGTCAACTCAAGGCAGCTGGGAATCCCAAAAGCCAAACAATTCCAAAGTTATGCAGACCTTCTCCCTCAGTACTGGGAGCAGTGTAAGAGTTTTTGCAGTTTGGTAATCTTTCTTTTCAAATGTAAGCCACCAGTTCTCCCTGACCAAGGCAGGCTGTCTAAGCTTTCTGTCTCTAATACCAAATGTGCTGGAGAGCACTGAATCTGGTTCAGCTACATAATTTCTGTATCAAAGGAACATGGAGTCTCAAACTTTGTAGTCTACCTTTTAGTTCCTTTTCTTCTGGAATCTCTGAAAAGGCAACATATTCAGGAACGTATGTGTTAAACATCGACAGAATTCTAACAAAAACTCTTCAGATACAAATGTGCAACACCACAATCTCACTGAGGAAACTGAGCAGCAGGGATTAGATCTGTTACATCATTCATGTATAGCCTTGGACGATTAAATCTGAACTGCAGTTCAAGAATTCTTGTATTTCTCTTCTAGTATTTTCCCTAGCCCCACAGTCTTTCATCAACACACATTTTTTTTTGTAAACACCCTGGTAACTCAGAAGCACAAGAGCAACTGCAATGGTCAGACAAACTCATTCATATAAGGCTGCTAAAGTTATACACACATGCATACAAACAAGTTCGCAAAGCAGTAAATCAGAACTGAAGGTGGACAACTGCCTCTAGAAACACATTTTAACTTCTCCTCAATTTGCCCCATCAGATAACTAGTTGTCAGCCTTCCTAGTAGATTCATGTCTATTTTGGTAAAAGGCTCCTGATACAGTTGAAAGAGAAGAGATGCAGAAAATATTGCCAATGGCTTCAGCAACTGGGTTATTTGAGAGGTTCTTAAGAACGATCACCTTTGGCATGGAGGTATTGTTACAATCTTCCAGGTACAAATAAGACCTTATCTTTAAACTATTTACTGCTTCCCATCCTATGTTTTCTTGAGTAGTCTGTTACAGAATTTCACAACTCTGTTGATAGAAAATGCTGTAATTTCCCTGTTTATTCATAGACAACGTGTATGTTTTGCTCTTGGACAAATGATATTGTTGGTCTTGCACAGTTGAGTCCTGGAATACAAATGCCCAGAACTGTACTACGGAGATAAAGCCTTCTCATGCTTTGTGCAGTGGCATTAATGAGACATCTTGCTTCATGTGTTCTACAATTCCACTTAATTTCTAACTGCATTATTGTGCTTTTATTTCAGAGAGATCTGGCAATGTCTTTGGTCTAAGTTTATAGTAGAATTTATTGTTTTAGTCCTTGTATGAATCAATCTGAAATAACTGAAGTGGAATGAATTAGCAAAAAGTGAAGTTTTCTAGATGATGTAAAGATGATCAACTTCGTTTCATATACAAATTTCATTCTGCCAAACTTGTGCCTATTTACCACAGAAAATACAATGTAAGAAGAGTCCCAAGGCTGATGAGTGAGGAACTTCGTTAGTACTTGCCTTTCAACAAGTAGTCAATCTTCAGATACTATTCAATCATTTTCCTCTGGGTTCATTTCTGAGCCACCTGTGCTTTTTGTATTAGTCTCTACCATTTCCAGTTTAAGAAAAATTTCCCGTATCTGCTTTTATTCAAAGACGCATTGAAAACTCTATCCATGTGAATTACTGCCTAAGCTGGGTCTAAAATTTTAGTCTACTAAAGAGCAGAAGCTAAATTATTCTGGCACAATTTAGTAGATAAATTTTATCCTTTATTGCTATTTCTATTATTTTATCCATAACTGAATCTGACACATGAACTTTATGCATTTTTCCTTATCTTCAACTACTATTTCTTTTAAAAATTGTTTAAAACAATTTTTAGTACTCGGGTGGAACCTGAGTAATAAAAAGATCTGCATACCTTTTGCAGGCATTTTATTTAAACACAGGTGAAACATATGCTACTTTCTTGCTACACAGCATTTTCTCGCACTTATTTTGCCATTGCAGGCTTCCACCTAACACAGTAATTACTCTCAGAATTGTGTGGACAACATTAAACATTCGAATAACTTCCTCATATAAATACCTGAGGTAAAGTACCTGAATTCTGACAGTAAGATTATCTTTTCATAATGCCAGTGTCCATGTCTCAGAGCCTTTTCCTCAGAGATTTACATGATTTACTGTTATTTTTAATAGGTTTTCATATAATCTTACCTTAGGACCTTCAGGGCCATTTAATCCAGGTACACCAATATCTCCTGGAAAACCCTAAAGAAATCATACAGACAAATGAGTTGCAGAGTAGGAATGTTTTCAATGTAGTTGTTTTGATTCTGTTCACTCATTTAATAAACCTGAGTCACAGAAACAAGAAATAAATTTGTTCTACCATCCCAAAAAATGTCAAAATCCATTATGTTTCCTTGAAAGGACTTGGATAAGTGACAGAATTTAGGCAGCTTTTGTTAAACTCAATTTAGCAGATGTCAGCATGGATTTAATTTCTCTTAGGATAAGACTTTTTATCCGCTAAGCAATGTTTGAAATTAAACCATGGGACTGGCTTTGAGGCACAAAAAACCACCACAAAGCAGCCAGCACCAGGTCCTGCACTTACGAATTCAACTATTTTTTAATGAAGTTTAGAGAGCAGCTGAAGCCCTTTAATCCTTGGCCACACTTTAAGGACAAGATCACTGCAAGATTAAGAAAAAGGTAAGAAGCCTCTTGCTTCCAAATCAGCAGGTGATAATCTAGGTCTGGCTGGCAGTAACTGAGGCTCACCAGCATGCAGCATTATTCCGAACAGGCCTTTGTGAAGTAGTTTGTAGTATAGGTCAAGCTGCTAGTAAAGAAAAAGTAAATATGCACAGAAAAGGAATCAACTAAAATTATCACTGTGAACCACCTGGCCTGCAGGCATTGGGTTGGGGCACCATGAGGATGCCTCTGTGACAGAAGAATCCAGCTACAGCTAGATTTCTGTATAAGAAATGGGTATAATTTCAGGAAAAAAGAAAATGGTGCAGCTAACCCTTATGCAATACAGTAGTGAGTTCAATTTCATAAATATCCAGAGAGGATACCTGATCTTTACATTTGTAGGACAATATAAAGCATTGGTAACTGACCTTTTAGTTAGTATATGGCGCATTCAGTCCCCTGCCAAGATTGAATTTAATTTTGCTTTTCTAATAAAGTTTCACATTTCATTAAATTTTGACCATCTGAAAATAGCAAGATTGCCACTCCCTCTGAGCAAAATATTTATTACTACATCTAAGCACACCAGTGGGCTAACACTAGGAAAAACAAATTTTCTTCTTCATTAAGAGAAAATCGTTACAGATTAAAATGTGTAAGTATCACTCTCTGTATGCATTCTTGTTCCAGTAATGGAAACAAGAGCACATACACATTCAGAACAATTTTTTAAAAATCAGGTTTAGGATTTGGATGCTAATGAGTCTAAAAGAAAACCACTAAAGAGTAAAAATGGTCTGAGTTTCCAGATGTGGTACAACTCTAACACTCAACATTTCACAATACATCACCGTGGTTTCCCTTTTTTTGGCCATAGAGCAGCAGTTAAAAGTAGAGCTGTGCAACAATTCCAACATTCCTCTAGGTGGCACAGAGCATATTATTTACATGTGACCAAGGCCCTGAGACTCATACCTAAGACACTCACTTGTATCACACTCGATTTCTACACAGTTCAAAAGAGGAGGTTTTTTTTTAAATCCTGGCCACCATTATCTACTGAAATACACTGAAGAGTTAGGTCAATTCCTTGGAATTTTTTAGCTTGTCCCTTCTTCATTTTAAATTTGCTTATTTATAGACCTTAGATAGTTACCATGGGGTGAGTTGTTTCATACATTTGTAAATCTTTACATTTCTAATGTGTGAACAAATGGTAAATGCTGACACAGACACAATTTCCTTTCAGCAGTAAACATTTCAGAAAACAATCTATCTAGAAAAATGTAATTTAGAAAGATTCTAATGCTTTTATAAAGGAATAGATCTACTTTATTTATTTACTTGTTTGTTTAAATTTTTCTAGAGGGAATTCAGTAAGGACCATGTAGGTGTGGACAAGTACAACTGCAGACAGAACAAACATGGTATTTTGAAATCTTTGCACATCAGACAAAGTCTCAGGACACAAGAGGGTTACTGGCCTGAGAACAACAACACTAAACAATGCATTTAAAAATTTAGAATCCTCATAATTTTTATCTTGTCTTTGAAGCTGGATTAAAACTTTTCTTCTTGAGCACAACTACGGAGACAATGCAGATGCTATGGCAGTATTAGAACATTATTTCTAAGACATTCTCACATTAATAATCCATGAAATAAGTGTAATAATCCAGGACACAAACAGCCACTTCAGACAATTGCAGAAAACTAATGAACTAGGAAGGAGTTCTTGAAACACCTCAGCAATGGCACCTGCCATTCAGATTCGTCGTAGTGAAGTGGGATACATCTCTAGTGATACCTAAATTTGCCATGAGTTATCCAGCAGCCAGCTCCCTGGGAAGTTACTCCAGATTAAAAATTCATTATTCTTCCGTAAGTGAAAGGCCAGGAGATTAATGTATAGTTTCCAGCTGCAATGTAGTTTTCAGCAGAGACTATTCAAAACAAAACATCCCTTTATATTATGACTTCTACGGAAATGCAGAGTCTTAAGTTCATCAGCCAGAAGCCTGGCAGCTGGTAGTATACAAATTATTTTCAAAATCTTGCTACAGATGTGGTCTTTTGCCAGCAAAGCACTTTAGAATCCACTTCATTTAATCAAAAGAGATGTGGCATCAGAAAAACCTGAAGAGTAAACTGTCTTAACACAAATGTGCTTTAACCTTGCTGTGGAAGTGTTGCTTTTTGTACTGAATACTTAAATATAAAATTAACATATTTATTACTCTTATTTATCTATATAGTGTTTAATTAACAACAAAATGCAGAGATGACCATGTTGTTACTACATTAGGGCATGTCTCAGTGCCCCAGAGATGAGAAATGTGCCAAAACTTTTACTTTTCTTTTGTTTGTTTTTCTGTGTGGCTGTTAATACGGAAGCAGAATATCAGGAATGTTTGGAAATTACACTCCATTTTCATGGGGAATTCTTTCATATTTGCAGAATCTCACTTCAAACTGTTTTCACATGACATTTGCCAGCATTGCTGGCCACCCATCTTCATGCCCTCGGCTGCCCTCAAGGAGATCAGGACACAAGCACTGGAGGAAGGGCACCACAGAGGGAAAATGTCTCTAGGGACTGCAATAGTCCCTTCATTTACCAGGTTTCCCTGCTCCAATAAGAATTAATTCAATCACATGTTGCAATTCATTTGATTGAGAATTTAGAATAAATTTTCAGAAGCAAGACTGACTGGAGGTAGCTACTGAACTTCAACAAGATACCTTATTAAAGATTCACTATTAATTATTATAATCAAATCACAAAAGGAGGATTTCTGCAAAAACCTACAGTCTCTTTAAACTGAGAAAATGAGCTGTGATTTTATATTCTCCAATAAGTGTTTATTATTCTTCTGAAAGGATGCATTATGCAGACATTGAACTTTGGGAAAGGACCAGATACAGATTCTGTGCAAAGGCAAGTAGAGAGTATAAACAACTCTACAAGAGCAGCTCTTCAGATATATGCCAGAACATGCAATTAATTCAGCCTGTAGATTGTCTTTACTGCTGTATTTCCTACAAATCATTTGCATGCAAGTTATTGGATGCAATGTTGAAACAGAAGGCTGTGTTATCATTGCACACCTGGCATTGTTTGCAAAAACTCAAAAAATCATGTGATAGTGCGTGTGAAACATGCACTAAAAATAGTTTTTGTTAAATGACCACCTCAAAGCAGCAGTGATTGACTTACAAAATGTGTGCCTTTTTGACTCTTTACTGTTATTTGAATGTACCCTTTTCCTTTATAAGGCTGCCTTGAGGATGAAACACACCAACTGAATCCCATGCAAGTCCCTTCCTGAAGGAGTAAGCTAACAACTTCAGATCAAAACACGGCACAGATGAAAAAAGTTCTATTGAAGATAATGACTAATGCTCTCTTCGTTAGATGAAACCTATTTATAACACTCAGAGAACATCTGAAGGCACACCTGAAGGGAACTATCACCTTCATTTTGGGGGGATGATTAAATGCGATTCCTAGAGCAAAACTTAACTATAAAATATTCTAAATACATGTGGAAGCCTGTTAAAGGCTTGTCTATTTCATTCGCATTAACAATGAGCACTGCATACTTCATTGTACACAGTAAACAGAGACACTGTGGGTTAAAACAGTCAGGTCAGCACTTTACAGTTGTCATACCAACAAAACGAAGCTCTGGAGGAATTTCATATTTTGGCAGTTCATTTTCAGATGCATGAAAAAGCAGCAAAACGTGTCAACTGATGAAGAATACACTCCATAAAGTGCTCACTGAATATATGCAGTGGTTTGTGAGCAGCAGGCACTCAGGCACGCGACAGACCCTGGCTCCACAGAAACATACCCAGAAGAGAATTTGGCTTGACACTGCAGGACTCCTGCACTGAGAAAACCACTTGGCAGCCAACCCTCGCCCGGCCACCCAGAGAGCGAGAGCGAGACCTCTGTCCCTCCCTCTGCTCCCCCCTGTTGCCAGCTCTGCAGGTCTCAAATGGACCCTGGCTGTGGGCGGGTGGCTTGTTTCAATGCTGATCTGGTGTACCTTGGCTGCACAGCTGCAGAGGAAAGATTTAGGAAGCAATTCACTGATGATCTGCACGTAAAACCACAAAACCCAGTGAGGATGATTGGAGTCTTCCTGCCCTGTTCCCAGCACTGTGTGCAGAGATAGTTATAGACTTCAGCTGCTGTAGTGCCAGAGTCACAGCAGTTTACACAGGAAGAAAATTAGAGATAGGACTACTTATTCCTTACATTGGAAATTAAATGCTCAAATGTGCAGCAGGAAAGACCAAAGGATCCCCAGTTTCTTACATCACATGTACCCAAAGCAAACTTGAACATGGGGACAGGGCACATTTATAAATCCCATTGTCTTAAGTGTTGGACTAAAGGAGAGAGAAATAGTTGGAAGTGGTCTCTGAGATGTTCTGCCACTGGGAGACAGAGTCTTGTTCCTCCTGCTTGCAGCAAAGTCCAACAAATCCCAATATAGGTTTGGTTTTGGTTTTTTTTAGAATAAAGTCTTTTGTAGAAGGCATATGGTGTGGATTGTCACATCTATAACAAATTCAAAGTACTCTCATTGTAAGACACTAATTCATCACATTCTTCAATTTCCAGAAACATCAAGGGAACATGTAGTATAGGATACAATGTGTGTTTTCTACATGGGGTCACAGGAAGTCTGACCACTCAGATAATGAAACGGGAACAAGGAAAGCAGCCCTGTCTGACCTGCAAGCTGTCTGGTTTTGGAAGACAAGACATGATCAGATACATGACAGTAGGCTTTTCTTCTGGAAAAATCTACATTATTTGCTCATACTTCATATATTCAGTTGTGTCTAAATAATTTCCGGCAACAGCAACTAGCTTATTCTTTTAAGACAATGTAACAGGAGAGCAAGATACACTCTTCAGTTTTAAGATGCTTATTTTAAATTCCTTTCATTATAGAACTTCTAGTATCTTCAATTTGTCCAAAATCCCAGTATGCTACTATCCTACATCCCTCCTGTGTCTGCTTAGCCATATGTTGACCATATTTTTATGACGTAAAAGGTGGAAAAACCTTATACTTTATTTGGACCTGTCTTGCATGACTGAAGTTAAGAGAAACATTGCTTTGTAGTTTTAAACCTGCCATTTTGCAGACAATTACTCAAAAAAAAGTATGTGGACACTCAAGTTTTAATTATCTAGCATCATGCACCTTATTTGCTTTCTAATGATGAAGTAATACTGCATTCCTGAGCAAGAGGAAATGCTGAGCTTTTCAGACAGAAAGATTCCCATCCATATCTGCCTTGAGGGTAACTAGGCCAGAAGGATGATCTTTTCCCCAGACACAAAGGAGTAGCATGTCTGTGTTGGAATAAGGAACTATGAGGGACTACCAGCACAGGCACCAGGGGCAGCAGGACACAGGCTTCAAGACCAAAAATTTAAGATTAACCTGCCCCAGGTGTCCCTTGCTGGAAGCTATGCAAAGAGACGATGCAAGGGCCTCTTCTGTTAATAATGAAGAGGCTTGAAAAATCTAAAATCCTGAGCCACAGAGGGTGGCAGCTGTGAACAACATGCACAGGCTTTGTGTCTTCTGCACGCCCTTTGACTAAAACAGAGAGACTTATTCTGGCAAGACCACCTTGTGTTGCTACAATGCACTTTCCAGTGAGCTTTCTCTCAGTGAGGACTTCTGCCTAATAAGAAAGGCAGGAACATAGAGCCTTGGTTTGAGGAGATATGCTCAAACACATGTAAAGGCAGAAAAAAGGTCATTGCTAATATATGTCTTCCGTTCATATTTAAAAAAAAAAAAAAAAAAGGAAAACCCAAAAATAAACAAAGAAACCCCACCACAAACCAAACAAAACCCAAAATATATCATTGCAGAAGGCTGATTAGAAAGAACAATCCACAATTTCTGCTTTCATCTCTCCAAGGAATAGTTGTGTCTGTGTACAGATATGCCTTTCTGTACAGACCACAGCATTTTTCCTGACAGCCCGTGGTATAAATGCAAAAAGAGCACACAAAACATGACAATTTGGAGACTGACAGTTTCTGTGTAGACTTCCATAGCACTAAGCAGTTCTTAGGAAACTTCACTTCTAGATTCAACCGCTTGGCAATGCTTCCCAGGTGACTGGTGTTTATTCTTTGTGTTTCTTGAAAGAGATGAATATGTAACCAGGCCTGGAAAATCCCATTTGTAAACATGCTGTAGTATTTACAAATGGAAGTGTGCCTGAGAAATTACATGAGTCTCATTCCAGGTGTAACCCATAACAACAGGATTCAAGAGACAGCAAATCCTAATCACATAAGCAAATGAAGAACTACTTTGTGTTCAAAGATCCTGTACATTAATATTTTGCAGAAAAAAAATTTATGAGCTGGAATCTTTTGTACTTTATGTAGGAGAATGAATTCATCAAATATGACTGAATAAAAAGATCTTCCTAATTCAACTAAGAAAACAGTCCTTTAGGAAGCAAACCCTTTTACCTCTTATTTTCGTAATTTAGAACTGACATTCAATTTACTGCAATTGATGCCATGATGATTTTTTGCCTTTTTGTATACCCCTTCTATATACCCCTTTAATATAGCTTTTATGTATCCTTAGTGCTTTTAGCCCACATCCTTGTAATTCCCTAAGCCTGATAACTTGGCTTAGACCCAAAGTTCTGTTAAGCCAAGAGACCAAACATCTGGGAGGCCTCGCAGTTAGGGGTCAGAAAGTCCCAGACACCAAGGTCCTCTCCAGAGCACACTCAGTAAACCAATACAGGCCCATCCAACGGGAAGGTTCCTCAGAATGGGGGCTTCTCTCAAGTCCCTCATTGGGGAATCTTTGATAGACATGGTAATTTGCAAGGTCTGTAACTGTATACACAAATCATCTTGTGTGTGCATTTTTAGTGTGCATTCTGGGGTGCATTTCAGTGCATTCTACCTGGATGTGGTGCACCTAGGGACCTTTAAATAAATACTGAAGTAAAACCCTTTTTTCCCCTTTAATTGTGTTTGGCTTTTAATTTTATTTTTAAGACCAGAGAAAGGCAACACAATCAAGCAACTTCTTACCTCAGGTCCCTGAGGACCCAGTGGTCCACGGGGTCCAGGTTCTCCAATTTTCCCCTTGAAAAAAATCCAAACAGTTAAGATTTCTGATGATAATTTATTTTTAACAACAGATTGTTACAAAGATTTTTAAAATATTTGTTAACAAAAAAACCAGCAGAAATGTTGAGATTACTTTTTCACTAAATAAGAAATTTTATAGCTGCCTCTCTTTGGATACTCTTAAAACTAGTTCTTCACATCTCTTTGAAGTCACAACAAAAAAAATCAAGTTAGTTTAAGAGAGAGAAAATTGGGATTTTTGGGAGGAAGCATATAAAAACCCCTTGATATATATAGAGCTGTTTTCACAATAAAAACTACACTTTTTTTAAACGTCCAGAAAGTAACTGTTACGGATATTGGCTTACACAGTTATATATTTTATGTATCCAATCATAGCCAAAGAAATGGCAGGTTTTTGCTTAATAACAGTAAAATTAGGTCCTATCCGCATGTTATATCAAATCCATTATATATGAATTTCAACCCATCTAAAAATGGGCCAAAATATTTCTCTAAGTTATATCTGTTCTTCCACATTTTCACAAGCTCTCTGCCATCATGACTAGATGTTACTTGAGAAAAATTAAGGCCTGACCTGGAAAACATTTCTCTAATTTTTAACATGAATGATTTAATTGTAAATTTATTCTACGAAGTTCAATTTCTATTACTTGCAGGACTTAGGTCTCATAGCTTAATTTAATGTAAGTGACAAGGTTGGTCACATTCAGCTGGTGCTTAAAATCCACAACTCTTTCAGGAATAGGCTGATTTGCATGCTTATCTTTAAATGAAAATTCTTATATCTTTAAAAGCAAAAAAGATGAGTTTTCCCATCTAAGCTTAAGCAAATTTGTGTAAGTTTACTGCAGGGTTAGTGTTTATATTATAAATTCTATGGGACAAAGAAAGTGGTTTTTATTGAGTGTAAGGGCCTATGACATTCATGAGGTCTAAGCAGGTTTACCAGATACTGGCTTAATTGCACATAAGAAAATAAACACTCGCATGACTATTGGCAACTTTTATATATTGAAAAGAGACAGATATTGGTGCTAAGATCAGGTGAGGAAAAGCCAGGTAACGCTGTACTGTATGCCTTTTCTGCATCAACATTTACAAACCCAGCAGAAGTGGCAGCACTGCTCAGATGCCTTTAAAGTTGCCAAAAAAAAGTAAATACAGGAATTCATGACTATTCCCCTCCCTGTGAGAAATGGCTGGCTGTTATTAATGAGACCTCACACACTCCCTCCAAATCCAGCTAGCTCAAATGGTCATCTTGAAGTTCCCAAAGCTCTCAGTGGATTTGTTTCAAGAATTACCATCATGTCCATTGCCCCACACAGTGACTGTCACAGAATATCTAATGTCCTAAGCACTCTATTAAAATTAAAACATGTATACTGATCTTGGTAATAAAGTCTCACATCTTAGGGTCTGACTCACTGATTAACACCAGTCACTAGAAATAAAAGCAGCTCAGACCCTATTCTTTGTGCTTTTTGAATTAGGTCACTTCTAGGGGATTACACGCACTGTGAACCTAACAACCACACAAAAGTGTCAAATATCAACAATAATAAAATATCAAGTATCAACAACATACAGTGATACATCGAGAGCAAAATTTGATGTGTAAACTTACTGGAGGTCCTGGTTTTCCTCTGATCCCTGGGGGTCCTGGTAAACCAGGAGCACCCTGAAAAAAGAAAGCTATTAAATATACATGAAAATGAATTTTTATGTTGGAAGCAATAAATTACTATATTTTGACACCTGAAACAGGCTTCAAAAGAATTCTGCAGGATAAAAACTATCTTCTAACATTCAACTTTCATCAAAAGAGTTCTCACAGGATGCGCTATTTCAGTGACTTCTGATGTACTAGCCAAACAGGAAAGAAGATCCTTATTTATCCCAGTCTGATGATGTGAAGGAGCATGCCAGACCATGTGCTGCTGCTAACCAAAGTAGGTCCAGGTGAGCTGCAGATGAACCTCAAGGGTCAAAGGAAAAATACCTTTTACAACAGTTCCTTAGTAAGATTCAGATCATACCGTAACCCTTGTTTGATGCATCTCTACACACACAGAATTCTGCCTGTGCCCTTTGCCTGCCTTCGTTCACACTTTCCATATCTCAGTTTTAATTAGCACAGAATTTCTTAAAAATACGTTAATTCAGTGATATCCAGGAAGTTTTACTACTGCATTCTACTTTTATGCAACTGACCTGCTGCATTTTAAGAGACTCTCAAGCCTGATGAAGTTGCTGAAATTGGATAATTTTGTAAAACAATGCAATTATAACTTACCTTGTCTCCTGGGTACCCCTGATCTCCTGGCTCTCCTGCAAGGCCATGTTCACCCTAAACAACATACAATTTTAGACACACATATGTATGTGACTTAAAATGGGGTAGTTTTCAGAAATAGGGAATGAGAAAGATTAATTCAATAGTCACTATTGAAAATTAGCATAGATCTTTGACAATGCAAGGTGTTGCACTGAAATACCTCTTCCAGGAAACTCTACAGACACAGACCTGGGTATTATTATGTTCAGTAGTTAGTGTTCTGTTAAGAAAAAAGTTTGTCTAAAGTACCAGATCATGAGACTGACATAATTTTAAAAAATAAAAGAAGATAAAGAAATCAAAGGGGAAAAGGGATGGCTTTGCCAAGTACATTATGCTCAAGATTTAATGCAGTCTGAAACAACTATATATCTCCAAGACAATGAAAATATTTAAATCACCTTATCACCTTTCATTCCAGGCTGTCCCACACTCCCTGGGAAACCCTGTTAAAATAAAGAAAGCATAAATCCAATGCTTGACTATAATTTGGAAAGCAGCATAGGCACAGGGCTGTGGGATCATTTTATACCATACCGTGGGCCCTGGAATTCCTGATGGTCCAGTTGGTCCTGCTGGCCCAATGTCTCCCTATCAAACAGCAAGAAAGGTGACAGCATTTGATGAAATGGAGTAACTTAAAGACTCCTAACAGAATTCTGCATTTTTCTGCACTACAGAGAGAAACCAAAATTTTTCTTTGGCTAATTTCTTAGAGAAAAAAAGGTATCCATTTCATAAGTCCTCCACATTTACAGTTCCCAACATCATCAGCAGAAACACGAGAAACAAAACTTGCCTCTTCTCCTGGTTATAGAAGATTAGATTGTATTATAAATTCAAGAGAAGATCACAGTGTATTAGGCAATGCAAATTAAGGAAGATTTCTTTTGTACTGCAGCTACACATTCAGTGGCCATTGCTGCTGTCCTTAGGGTTACGTGACAGCATTTCTCTGTAGGCATCGAATTTGGCTTAAAGAAATTATTCCATGATGAGTAGGGCCATAAAAAGTGGCCTTTTAATAGACCTTTTACTTGGATTTCTCATCTATCAGTGACTTCTACAAATTAAAAAAAAAAAGAAGAAAAAGAAGAAACAGAGATGTGACTCTTCCAAAATACCACGTGTGCAGAATCAAACCTATGTTCCAATGGGCACGCTAACCTTTCCTGTTCTAATGTACCTTCAGAGTCCTTACTACAACTCTTCTTTCTGGGATTCATTCAGGCAGTTTTATGACAGGAAAAAAAATAGTGAATCACAAAAACTAAGATTCTTAAAAGATCAGCACAGCAACACCAATAACATTATTGAAAAATAGTGAGCTAAAAATAAGACTTGACTTAGAACAGTTAAAACTACATTACAAAGGGAAAAGCCTATCCACTTTCTGTCTGTTCAACCTCTTGGGGAAAAAACACAGGAGAGCCAGGAGTTATATTTCTGTGGCTACGTATGAATTTAGCAACACATGTGAATAAAGAAATCTTTTGCCATTTGCTGAGAGTGACATGGAAAAGAGGAGATGGACATCTATGCATCTCCAGCTGAGCACACATTCATTATTCTCTGGAGACTCTTTCAGCAAGGTTAGCAGCCACGTTCTTCTGCAGCCATCACCAGACCAATGGCTCACTGAAGAAAAAGCAAGATCAGTCACTCAGTGTCTTAATGGTGCTTGGTAGAGCTCCCAAGAAAACTGCCACTCTACATTGCTTTAGCTTTCCATGACTGCTTAAATGATATATTCTGTCATGCCAGCTGATCAAGTAAATTGTTTACATTGCTGTCTCTGAGTTGTGCTACATATTCTAGTTCAGCAAGGGATTTCTGTGTTAATCATACTGAATGTTGAAATGTACACTTATGGTAACAATAGCATTGGTTGGAAAATCACAGAGGGATACTGAGCTGGGAAATTCAGCTTACAAAAGAGATGGGAAGAAATTCTAAAAAAGCTTTACAACATTCGAGTTCATTAAACTCCTGTCATAGTCTCCAGATATACTGAATGGCTTAATTAACAGCAAAGAACTGGAACTACACAAAAGTAAAACTGGAGAACTATCTCACTGATAAGAAAAATGTTGAATTAGTAAGTCTGTCAGGTCTTTTAATCATTCTCCACCTTGCTATATGTTAACATATGCTTATCAGTTTGGATAAAACTTGCTGATAGATAAAACCTGCAGCTACATAAAGTGTACCTTTTCCAACATTTCTATGTGACAAGAGAAACTAAAACCAAATTGCTTTTTCCAGTCAAAAAGATAAAATACCAGAAAAGGAAAACTAATGTTCTCCCAGTATTAAGTGGGATTTTTTAAAAGAAAAAAAATTAAAAATTAAAAAGAAAAACTAATTTTGGTATCTAGCAGTAAATTTTCTGAAACTCTTCATCTTATTAAAACTCATGGCCTTGCTACGTCTTGAAAGACTGACTGTTCAGCCAGCCAAAACTCTGAACTTGGCAACAGCTTTGTATATTGAAAAAAAATCATGGATGGAAGGAATTACTAGACTCAACTTGCTGATGCTGCTCATTTTGCCATTGTTCTCATGAACAAAGACAAAAATACAACTAACGCTGGACACTGCACACAGCTGGGTTGGACAAGCTACTTGAATTAATGCTCTTGGTTTCTGCCAGAAAAATGTATTTAATCTCATGTTCAATATTGCATCTTGTAATAGTATAATGTGTTATGATTGACTAGTATTTTAAAGCAAACATTAAGGACTGTAGTTCTTTACTCAGTTTTGGATAACCACTATCATCTGCCTGGACAAGAGAAAGGCTTGGGAGCACAGACCCATTTGGAGAGCAGGTGTGGCCGAGGAACAGGGCTGCACCACACAGGCTGTACTTGGGGGTGATGGGGTCACCTGAAATTCCCCCAGGGTCTCCGTGAAATTCTGCTACAGTTTAAAGAGTGAAATGGTCCCTTGTAAAGAAACTCTGGAACAAAGCACAGCACTTCCAGTTATCTGATTGTGAAAGAGGAGACCAGAGTAACCAATGTGACGTTGCTGGAACCATGTGAAAGAGTCCCACATATAAACAAGAGAAGGCCACTCAAATGGAGCTCACACTCTAAACAATTGTTAATTGCTGTTCAAAATCTAAACATGCCATCAACTTTTTTCCCCAAGAAACAGCTCTCATTATGGTTATATTTAATCTACTTACAAGTGGCACAAGCTTTGAACTGGTGATTGAAAATTATTTCTCTATTTCACAAAGACCATTGACACTCTCTCTTTAAGTGACTGCAACTCAGCAAGAAGGCACATGCAGCTTTGACCCTGCAAACATTTATGCTCATGAGCTCTAGGTAAAGCAAAACTGCTAAGTTTTAGTCAAAATAATCATTAACAGTATCTTTTTAGAAGTGACATATAGTAGGCTTTTTTAAAAACCTCAGATACATTTGTACAATTATCAAAGTCTTTGAGATTAAATTCCAAAAACAGTCATGTAAGAGAGAAAAGCAAACCATAATTCCAAGCAAATTCTCAAGAGTGCAAGCTCCAGTCTCATGACTGCTTCAATTGGCCTACGTCAACTGACAAGAACACAGAAAATCATGTTTGCATGATGAAGGCTGGAAGCTACAGAGGTTTCTTGACCACATTTTTGTTTTCACTACAGCAATGCCATAACAATCCTAAACAGGCAACAAGGGATGACTTACAGGAATTTTTTTTGTTATGAACATATAATTAAAAAGAGTAACAATTGAACTCAACTGTTGTGCTTCAAAGGAAAAGTAAGATGACCGTCAGTGTAAAGTAACAAACTTAACAAGAATGTTTCAGATCTGCAGATATCAAAAAAACCCCACAAAGCAAACACAGGGGACAATCATAGCTTTCTTAATTCAAGTGTAAACATGCTATTTCTCCCTTGTTAAGAACGTGGCTATGCAGCCAGACATGACTGAGACAACATCAAGAATCAGAGGTCCTCTATGAGTAAATACATGAATTAAAAAAAACCAAGGGAGTGAGACTACTCAGTATGAAAGTCTTTCCCAACTCCTGTAGGACTCACAGAGCTTCTCTGGCACAAGTGATAGATACAACTACTGTGTGCAACTCCACAGTGAGTATCACAGCCTTATTCTACAAATATTAAAAAATTAATCCGGTATTGTATACATGATAAAGTAATTTTGTTTAGAAATTCATTCTGCTTTGAATTTGGTAGCCATATTCAGGAACCAGTGAGGGCTGTTGTTAAAATGTTTGAGACCATTGCACTCTTTACACTGGCTTTAGTGCTATAACCTAGCAAACTTGGTTATTTCAAATAAAAAACCCAAACACACTGGATCAGAAACAAGCATACAAACCCCCACCAAGTATAGAAACGCTCCATGCTGCCAACATGATAGCAGTTTTGTAGAGTGACATTATTTAAACTCATGGGTATCTAAAACAAAATCTGTTTAAATCCTTGAATTTTTGTAATTGCTTTTATTATTTCACAAGCACACAAGACAAATACTCTAATGGAGCCCTATCAAAGTATGTAATAAAAGTATACTCACTCTTAGTCCTGGAAATCCAGGAGGACCAACACCACCAACAATTCCCTTTGAAGAAAGTTAATCTTAGATTATCTGAATTTCACCATTTAAAAAGAAATCCCAGTGATAACATAAAAGCAATCTACAAAGCAAGTCAGTTGTGATTTTCACAGAGTTTCCAAAGAGTGACAGCTTATCACTTTATAGAGAAATATGCTCAGTAAAATCCCTGGATTGTGGAATTAGATCTTCAGATATTTGCATCATGGAAACAGTTCTGTTGTTAATGTAGGAATATGAGATTTTTTATTTTTTACCATGATATTTAAAGTGGAAAGGAGAAAAAACAATTTTTTGAGGGTGTAAAACAAATTTATTAAAATTCCTTTGAAAATTAAATAACAACACCATCTGAGTTCATAAAAAGACCTCTGCAAATAAAGGCTACACTTTGTTTATGAAAAACTATTTCTTGATACAAACGATGGTATTTGTACTGCACAAAGAAGTTAAAAATTCAATAGTATTCCACTACTGCCTCTGCCACAGTTTAACTCAGAAGAGACTAAAACACTGCAGGAAGCAGTTGCTAGGTCTCTTTGCCCTATGTGAAACAGCTATTGTAGCCCTCCAGGTCACCGTGTCTCATGAAAGCTGCCCCAACACCTGGGACCTGCTACTCAGTGGATAACATACAGAGGGTTCACAGCAGCCTGTTGGCACCCACAGGGAAGGGGAAGCTTCGTGCAAGCAAACCTAAGCCTATTCTGAAAGTGTCCAACTGGGCATGGCTGCTGGACATGGCACAGAGGACATCTTCATGCTCTCCTTCCTCCCCAGGTACCTTACACGCTTTCTCCAGCCTGCTCCAAACTATCCACAAGTGAAGCTGAATGCTTTAGCAACATCCTCCAAGGCAGACTGACATCCTCAGAGAATTGAGAGGGTGTTGTGGAAATGAAGGATGGCATTATTCAGTTAAGCAGAAGAAATTAGGCATGGAGACAAATGTCAGTAGTGTCAAGTCAGCACATGGGAAGAAATGTCTTCCCTTCAAGTTCCTGCTGCCACAGGCCTCCCAGGCAGCCCCTGGTCTCCAGTGCCAGCTCACAGAGAGGCTCTGTAAATATGCCATTAGCATTGCAGCCCCCTGCAGCTGCAGCACTGGCCCCTTGCCTGAACAAGCCCTGCAGGGTGAGCTTTGGGGGAGGAGGGGAGAGGGGTTGCTGCCTGTCAAAGAAGGCAGTAAAATCAGCAGCTGTCTTGGCAGATTAGATGGAACTTGTTTGCAAATGCTTGCATTAAAACAGGCTTCTTTGTAATGTGCAAGTCTGTAATTTCAGATCCAGGCTTTCTGAGCTTGTTTCTATTAAAGTACTGTTCTGCAGATCTGGTGAAAAGACAATATCTATCTGCTTTATCAGTAATGGAGGGAGACTTGGGAGTACGAGGAGGGGAAGGAAGAACTCACCTTTTAATATCATTTGCAAAGCAGTTGGTGACACTCAACCCCTCAATGGGTTTTCAAGATGAAAACCATACTGGTATCACCTGACATTCCAACAAGGGAAACTTTGCCTTAGGGACCAGAAATGCATAATAATTTTTTTCCTGTGTTCCAAATGTTGACACCAAACACTGATAACCCACCAGCAAATTTCATGCAAGGTTTTCCAAAACAAGTATCTAAGATGGGTGTCAGGGCAGACCTTCAAAAAAGAGAGAAACTGTCCAGTTGATGACTCTGTTCCATATCAGAAAAATCTTTAGACGCAAACTGATAGCAGTTTCCAAAGGAGCATCCAACAATACAAGATGATTTAAATCAGCTGCCCTTGAACCCAGCACTTTTTGCTGTTCTCTTGCCCAAAGCCTTTCACTGGTTTCTGACACCAAAGGAAACCTGAGTTTGGAGTCTGCAGCCAGAGTTTCCCTACAAATGGAGCAAGACAGCAAAGCTCCTCCGAGGGCAGCCTGCAAAGTGACGTGACTGTGCCCCAGTCTGAACACCACACTGCAAGGGCACTTCAGCCTGCACACAGTGCCAAGGACAAAGCTGTTATCACACTGATTATAATGCACTAAATGACATGCTAGCATAACTGTGTTCAGTACCAGTTCAAAGGATGAAATCAACTATCAAATGCACAAGCACACAAAAGCTGGGGTTTTACACACAGGCAGAATCCTATTTTGTTAAGGTGATCTTAGAATAATGGTTTAAATAAACAACACAAAGTCATATCTAATGCAAGAATTTTTGAAGACAACATTTATCAGTAATGCAATGAAGACAGCAAGAGATCTGACTCTCAAAGTAGTCAGCACATGCAGCAGTGGAAAATGAGTTCTCTCGGCAGCTTTCTGAATATTTTCTTCCTCTTTTTTATACTTACTATAGTAGTTTCCTAGCAATTTGCATGGAAAAGTTAACAGTCTAAAATTTTCCTGTGGACTTCAAGACATTTCTTTTGAGACAAAAGTCCCCTTTAACTTTGGAAGGGAGTTAATATTGAGTGTTACAAATTGTACCATGTTAATCAACACACAATTCAATACTTACAGGACTTCCATCTGGACCAGGGGGGCCTCTATTTCCAAAGTCACCTGGGAAACCCTACAGTAAAATAGAAAATACTTATTCTTCATTATCCAAGACATGAAAGGTGGTGTGAACACTGAATTCCTATAGCTATGATGAATTAAGACATCATAAGTAGATTCAGGGAGGGTGATGGAAGAATAGGAAATGCAGAAAGTTTCAGCTACACAGTTCAAATGAACAGAACAGTGATATTTGATTGTCTCCTAAAATCATAAACCCAAAATGATACAACTATACACAATGTAAGCATATGGAAAAAATCAGACAACTGAGTTACTTTAAGAGCAATATTAATCAAGTGTTATTTGAATTGTTTTCTTGGAGCCGGTTTTCCTATTTATTATTTTTAACTTAATTTTTTTTTCTGTTAGCGTTAACATTCACGAAAACATCTGTCCTTCTTCCTTAATTCATCCCCAGATATTAATGGTTGGCATCTCAGTATGTGACCTCAAATTAATTAGAAATTGAAATTTTCATCTTTCTGGCACAATAGCTTTCTAACCAATGTGAGCACTTGCCTTAGTCTGCATCTAGGCACTGAAATAATAGCTCAAGACACAGCAAAGCCTCATTTATTTTATGAGAGTTTTGACTTCAGAGACTAGATTATCAGAATAGGAAAGAAATCTGATTTGCCAAGTCAAGCGACAAAGCTTAAAACAGAATTTCCATTTCTTGCTTGAGAAAGAAAATGGAATGGAATTCCAACCACTGTACTGGCTCTAATCTTCCTTCCTGTTAGGGTTTTGAAAATTGCTTTACTTCTTTCAGATGTTGCCCACTGCAGAAGTGCATAAATTGCTGGGAAAAAGTGATTTGATTTTTTGTTTTGGTTTTTTTTTGGGGGGGGTGGGGGGGTTTTAAAATTAATTTTTATCAGTTTAGTATTGCTAGGCAGATCTCACTATTTTACTGGAAGAGCCACATGTAGCTCACTAGAAACTCATGCTATATTTTCATGATTGCTATCACTGTATACAATTAGGAGAATGGAGGTAGCACAGATCTACGGAGAAGTCTAAATCATTTTTAAGTACAGTGTAAGGTCCATTTAAGAGTTTACCAGATATTTGCAAAATACTAAGCTGGGAAGGGATACTAAGCTAGAAAAATCCAAGCTATGGCACTCAAACCAAAGGGACTTTTATTGGAACTGAAAAATCTCACACAGTATCATTAGAGTACTGAGGTAACTGAGAGATGCACTGACCTCAAGAAATCAGCCACTAAAAACCTGAGCATTACTAATCCATCTCCATGGGGAAAAGGGGCAAATTCCATCCTTACAATATTTTTTATGTGAAATGGTTTTCTTTGTCTTTTCAGTGTTTCAATATCTTTTTACCCCTCCATGTGTATCAGGAACAGTACTTTGAGGCATTAACCTTTCACCTCAGTAAGACCGTGTTCAAACCTGCTGCAGGTCAAAGGTACAATTCATCTGGCCTTTTAAAACTCCTTTGTTTGGAGGGCACCCACACAGCTGCCCAGCTCAGGACTTGCTACAGCAGTGTCTTTCCTCAATGGAATGGGGGATATATATCATCACACAATATTACATGAACTGTAGTCAGGAAGACAATATAAAACTGCGTCAAGGAGATGGAAAAATCATAGCATAAATCAAAGTAGTTTAAGCACTGCTTAAGCCCTATTTCGCTTTAGTAACAAGCCAAAATTCTATAAAAATGAAGGCAACATTTTATGCTTATATATACATGCATGCACACAGCCAAAATACATTTAAACAACCTAATAGCTATTAATTCTCATCATCATGCATGATAATGTGAAGGAATCTGAGACAGTCTTCTAAAGCATCTTTTGGATTGATTTTAGTTGGAGATTTCTTCTGCTTTCTCCTGTGAATTCAGAAAAGCTGAACACACGAATTCCTCTCACAACAATTAATTTTTTGTTCAGGATCTGATCACAGAACTCACAAATAAGAATCTATAGCCATAAACTGTAAGAGCTAACAATACAGGTCTTCATATTGTTGCTGCCTTATCATTTAAAAAGTAGAGGCTCTTAGGTTAATGGTCAATAAAGAAGATTTAATTGATTCTGAAGGTGTACACCATTGGTCAAATTTTTTCCCAACTCTGAAAATGTAGTGTAAAATTTTACATATGCAAAACGGATATTTGAGAGTGACTACGCTGTTAAAAGCTACCAACTAAGAGGATGTAAACCAAGATTTATGACCCTTTCCTAAACAGCATATTTTGGTTATACTGCCTACCACTGGTAGATGTTGGAAGAGGCAGAATTGTCATAACACACATGTATATTTTTTTGAAACTCAAAGGGGAAATGAAGGATGCAATGGGACACAGTTTTACCAACCACGCAGAATCACAGATGCTGGTCACAAATAACATAACACAATCCCAGCACAGCAAGAGTTACAAAACTGACAGATCACCCACAGTCATCACAAGGACATTCTCAACAGCATGTGTCTTTGAACTGATACTGAAAAATCTATCTTGGTAAGTAGAAAAATGAAAGCAAATTGAACAGTCACAAAAGTCTAACACTGGAAGCAATACAATAATACTTCTGTGCAACAAGTGTTTTATTAAACCAATATTATAATTTAACATTATTATTAAGCATACAAAGGATGACTATTCACAACTCTAATTTAAAACTTAATATTTTTACAGTTACGATGGACTTGATTACTAAATTCTTGGTAAAATTTACAAGTTCTGTTCTGACACACTGACAACTGGTTTTAACTAATCACAGATAGAAGAAAACTATGTAAAAATCTTTCCCCCAAATGTGTATGTAAAACCAAAATGCATCATGCTAACAGGACAGACAATGCATTAAAAATACTGCAGAACTAGCCAAATTTCATATTATGGTGATACAATGGAAAGAAATTGAACAGATATACTTCTACCATTAAATATTTTCTTAAAATTGTATTGTATGCAAAACCAATCTAAAATTCAAACAAATCCTCACTCTATAGATTCAGGCAATTGAGTGTTTTGTTCCATTTCAAATATCCCAGAAATGTTACAAATATGAACAACTGTTCAATAAACCTACTGAGTAGCAGCATTTTGTGAATTATAAATGTTTACAATCCCTTGTATGATCCACTTCTTCTATACTTTAAAATTACTTTCCAAAAATGAGATTATACTTGGGATCTGATTTCTTCCAAAGCGATCTCTGCCTGTTAGACCAGGTTTTTTTTTTCTCAAGTATTATTAGGGACAGTTTTGTCCAAAGAAATAAGTTGCAACCTAGAACAAAAGGTGAGGAGCCTGAAATCAGGCACTGTAGAATTCCCATGCCAAATTTCTTTTCGTGACAGTGCCCTGCCCAAGGCATTGTTAACTCCAGGGCACTGTGCCAAAAGACTTTGTCATTACAGCTACCATTGTTTGGGGTTAAAATAACACATCGTCTCTAAGCTTCTGATCCAGCACAGTACTTCAAACCAGGTTCCCATGTGATTGCGCTCCTGGTTGGACCCCACATTAGCAGTCTTTAGTCAAATAAGTACTTTATAGATCATAGAAAGGAATTGGAAATTACAGCATAACAAAGAAATCAATACTGAATGAAGGTAATCACAGACATGGTACAGAGGTACTTTTGGTGCCCTGTCACCTATGTGCACGTTCTCTGAATAAATTTATATAAATAGAAGTCCTTACAGAACATGGCCTGGCACTGACAGAAGCCGTGCCCTTACTGTAAGTGGAAAATTGCTGCTTACCACAGCACACACTCAACTGACTGCTGTGGATCAGGACAAATGCTACACGAACCACTGCACTGGCAGTCAGAAGCCTCAGCAAAACCTGCCACAGAGACTGACAGGATAAGGCAAGACGTGTTTCAGTGTGCTCTGCTGTCACTTCCTATTCCACACTGAACACAAGTCTTTGATCCCTACAAAGGTTCTGCTTTTTCTTAAATGTTCTATGTGACTCACTGGCACAAGACACTGAGAACTGCAAGGTATTGATGGCACAGAGCTCTGCTTGCCCAACACTCAGATGCAAAAAGTAGCATTTGATCCAAATTATAAGCAAACTACAATATGGTCTGATGGCAGCTTCAGAAAGAGTAGTCTATAGATTTAATGGCACTTTGCTTGTCTTCCTATCAAAGCAATTCTTGTAGGCTACTGATGTTTTTGACTGGTGTTAGATCACATAGAAAACAAAACACGATTAAACAGAATCCTCTACAACTTTCACAATATACATCAAGGGCCAAACGATGACAATCATACTACTGCTGGACAAACTTGTTCAACGTGGTAGATGAAAATCATCTGAACTGCTGAGCACAACTGACTGCACAACTGGAGAACCCTATGGTGTTTTCCAGTCTCAAGCCACAAGAAAGTTAAAATTGGAAACTCCTAGATAGCTTCAAAGAACTAAAATAATATGGTTGCAACAGAAAACAAAACATTTGGCATTGAAGATACACCACAGGAAATATGTAAACCTTGATAATGTATACTTGTCAGATTTGTGTTTATTCTCAGCTTTAGAAATATATGTTAAGTAGAGGACAGCTTTAATTTACCATAGTCCAGAAATGTCGGACATTAGAAGCAGTTGATTTTCATCCAAACCAACACCAGGCTTATAAAGCTTGCATCATATCTACACTTTGTGCTAACACCGACTTTACAGAGTATATTTATGTGTTTCTGTCACCTTCTAAGCTCACAGCTGACATCAGTAACCCACCACAAGGCTCACAGTGATTAGTCTTCCACCCTTCAGAACATCTAGTGCTTATAACCTGCACACAATCTGCAGTTCTGAAAAGTACTGATTGAAAACAATAGAAAGTCATCTATGGAAAAAATAAAATGAACTCTTTCCAGCTGATTAAAGTTACAGCTTTAATTCTAGGTGGATTAACATTGGAAGCAGAAATTGTAACAAGTATTAGAAGCTTTACCTGTCTCCCTTTAGGACCTCTTTTTCCATGGAGGCCTGGGATACCCTGAGAAAGAAATAACCCATCATAAATAGGTTTTCTTTCCTTAAGTACTTAAATTCAAGTAATTAAACCTGCATTTGATTAGAAAAAGACAGCGTGAGAAGTACCACCTTTAAAAAAAAATTTAAAAGTATTTGAACAAAGTATCATAGAGACAATGTCCTACAGCAGAAACACAAACTTTGCTTTTCTTTACTGTGCCAATATCTGAACAACTGTGGAAAAGGGCCTTGTCCTGCGTCCAGCAAAGTAGATGTCCAGACAGCCTTTATGCTCAAGTGAAATAAGAAAAAGCTCAAGCACAGAGTGATAGACATTAACACCTCCATGGCTGGCTCTACTGCGAAGATTATCCAACAAGAGACAAATGCTAATTATTGACAAAATGAAATTGCTTGAATAAAAAAATACTCATTTGTGCTTTGCTGAAGAAGAAAAATAACCCTAATCCCTGCAGCTGTAGATTAAATAAAATGATACTTTACAGCTGCTCCCCATTTTTCTTTAGCACCAAGGCATTTCATTGATTAGACTAATTGGGTATGACCCATTCATCTTATTTTCTTCACATCAGTTTTGCTGTTAACCAAAAAATATTTAAATGAATACTTTGTACCTTTTCCCCATTCTAACATATATTGCACTACCACACAAACATCAACATTTCATTAATGTTCCACTAGGCCTACCCTTTCTCCTTCAGGTCCTGGTTGTCCTGCCACACCTGGAGGTCCAATAAAGCCCTAAAAACATAAGAACAATGCTTGATTTCAAGGCTGCTTATCCCTCAGTATTGGCCAGATATGAGTTCATGACACAGGGATTAAATTCAGGCTCATTTGAAACTACCAGTGAAGCTCAAGAAATTTAAATATAACTAGGATTTACTCTCCAACCAACAGCAAAAACAATTTCCTGTTAAAAGGGTGCAAAATGAGTTAATAAAGAAGTACTAAGAAAGTGTTCTAATAAGAAAAGGTTGTGTCAGATGCAGTATTTATTAGAATAGTTGAAATCAGCAACTTTTTAAAGTTAACCTTATTCATGGACTCCATCAGAAAAGAAATTCTCATCTTTAATAACACTGTGTGATCATTACTATCTGTAAGAGTTCTTACAAGAAAAAAGTTTATCTTAAGATAAGCAGAATGTTTTTCTTATAGTTCAGTCACAATTCATTTCACTCCCACCATTCCTCAGTTGTATGGAGAAATGGATTCTGCACTATCAGATTCAAACTGAGATAGGAATAAAAATACTAAATTAGTTACTAAAATAGAATTCTTTGCTTTCATATCTCTCCCCAGTTCTCCAGTTGTAATGATTAATTTCTTGGGGGCTGATCATTTTTTTTAATTATGAAAGATAGTGCCCATCTAGTCATCCAGACCCAATGAGAGTGAGGAAAACAAAGGCACTTCTACAGTTTCTTAAAACAGCTGAGAAGCAGAGCACAGTTTGATTATAGGAATATTTTAAACCTAAAGCTCTAAAGATACTTCGTATCATGTTGCTATACACCTCCATGGCACAGGAGTATGCATCATGAGGGCTGTGTCATCATTTTTACTGGAAGTTACTTTTAGAATTCATATACAAGATTTAGCATTAAGACACAACAGGTGTTTTTCCCTAAAATTACTCATGCATTGGCCATTTTTAGCTTTGTGTAAACAGAGAAGCAGTTACTTTTCAGAAAGTGACTGGGATCACTTATGTCTTGTTGGTTGAAGGGAGAAGACAAAATGCAGATGAGAATCTGAACAAAAAGAAACTGAAGAAACACAGAAGAAACAATCCCTGAGGGTTCAATATCTGTTGGCACTTGATCCTGCCAAACTGATTTTTCCCATCAATGTAATGAAAATTGACATTAAAAAAAAGCCATCCCCAAACCCCCAGACACATTTAAGAAGCTGCTGCAGGTAAAGGCTTCTAGTAACTACACTAAAAAAACAAGACAAAAGCAACTCTTGCAACACCATAATATTATACTAACAGACACTCGAGAACACAATACACTGCTGAGAAAACTGTACATGAGCTGAGGGCCTGAAAACACCCAGCAAAACCTTCCTTCAAATCCTAGATGCCACCAGCAGCTTACAAGTTTCTGGAAATCTGTATCTACTCCTTGATGGTGAGAGTCAGTCTGAAGAAATACTTACACATGCACAAGCATGTGTAGCCATGCACATGTGTCTATTTAAAGAAAACGAAATTACACAGCACCCACCCAAAAAAATCAAACCAAAACACAAACCAACAAACCACAACCCTCAAAAAACACCAAACCACTAAGAAACAGAGAAAGAGCACCATAAAACACAAAAAAACCCCCAAACAAAACGAAACAAAAAACCAACTCAGCCAGGAACAAAAACCAATCTATTTTACTTCCAAGAATAACCAAAACCAAACCTTGAATGCACAGAGCATTAAGAATTTTCAGTCTCTGGGATACATATTACTGTGACTGAATCACTCTAAAATCTCAAGATCCCTTTTGTGGTTTTTATGTGACAAGACTGTTTCCCTTTATCTACTTCTGTAGCTGCTACAGATTGCAAATGTCAGATATGTCTCCCTTCTTGACAACTTCCATTATGGAAATAATGCCTCAGGCCTGAAACATCCTCTCATCCTCACTCCCAGCCCTCACACACCCAGCATTGCTTCCTTCTCTCCCTGTGTGCAAGGGAGAGGAAGGGCAACAATGGAAAACTGCTCTATGCTGCTCTCCATGGGAAAAAAATAAACTCTTGCATGTATTGTGAAAGAAACACTGTGTTTTCTCATTTGTAGGTTCTATAAAGGCAGTGGTTCTGCAGGCATACAACTGGCAGAGCTGAATTAAATTCCTCACCGCCTTTCTTCTCTACTCTATAGGTAAAAAAAGACATGCATATCAAAATGCTTAAGATGCTTACTTACTCGTAGTCCTTTAGGACCTGGGTTACCTTGTGGTCCAGCTAAGCCCTGTTACAAAAAGACATGAGTTGTAATTAATTTTAAACAATCAGATACACTCTGTGTAAAAGAACTGCAGCAGCACTTGTTAACTGCAAACTGGCAAGACATTATTGAAATTTTAAGACTGAAGAAAGTGTCATCAAGTAGCCCCCTGGGACCATGTTCAGAAAGGTCTCCCATTAATGCATGGCTGAAACACAGACCATGACTGAAACTTCCATTACATTGAAACTATTTCTTCTGTAAGAAATTTTTTTCCAGATACAGTGATCAGGCATTAGAGTGACATAATTTCACAGGATTTTTTATGAGCTTTTATATTTGGACACATTTCAGTTATGTTCAAGCAAATGTCAGAATTGCATATGTGGTCCAAATGTTCTAAAACTTTTACGTGAGTCAACACAAAAATGTTATCATCCATTACTCTATAAAATATTGTAATGGAATTGAAAAATATATAGCCATTACAAACTTAATCCAACAAAACACTGAAGTGTCAGTCAAATTCACCCTTTAAGCAGACAAAGTCACAAAGTCAATTGTTGTCAATTTGGCTCATATACCTTTACATAGGGAAAATTCTGAGTATTTCCTCTTTATATCTATTCGTATTACTGCACTGAGGTATCCGTTACCTTGTATGTAAATCAATACTTATATAAGTACTTGTGTTTATAGAAAGCTGCTTTCTGGCTTTATTGCTTCTACTAAAATATCCCAAAGGGAAAAAGCACCAAACTTTTAATGTTCTCCTTCCCTAAAGGACTGAAGAAATAGTTTCAGCAGTGAAATAAACACACTGGTGAAAAATCAGGAGGAACAGGCAGTTTCCTACTGCTTCTGGACTTGAAATACAAAGAAGATAAACCACATAGAACCACATGAGGTTTACGAAGGGAGTGTAAAGTGTTCAGACATTCGGTATTTTGGTAATGCCATTTATATATTCCAGAAAGGAACAGCATTACTGCATCCAACCCACCCAAGTTTAAAAACCATGAGGCTCAACACTCCCTCCAGGCCACTACCAGAGAAAAAGGTTTGTTTCAAAGAAAAATGACAGGACGTAAACAAATACATTTTTACAATCAGTAGTTTCAAAAGAGTTAGATATAGTACTTTTTAAAAGAATAAAAGAAAACCAAAAAAAAAGCAAAGATGTTTGTATAGTTACTGCACCTGCCTGCCAGGGTAACCAACTGCCCCGATACTGCCAGCCATTCCTGGAATTCCCTAAGCGGAAAAGGAAGAAAGAAAAGGAAAAGAAACAACAAACATGTTTAATGTCATGGTTTGGAGTTTATAATTTCTCTTTTTACATCTACTTGTATGACACAGCTTAAGCACATGGAAAAATTACTCTTTAGGCAAGCTACACAGAACACCCAAAAACTGACTCATCATACATAAGTAACTCTGCCAATTTCAGTTACATATCCTTCAAAAAGAGTCAAAGATTTTGTGAAATACAACAGTGTACACCTTATTTTCTTAATTCAGAATTAATTCAGGAGGGCTATGGGAGGCAGGTCCTTATAATGAGGTAACTGCACTGGTCTTAGCTGTATTTGAAACAAACACTTAAACTTTTCATTAAAGAAGAACCTTTGTGTCCTTACAAAGCCAACTTTTGTTTTGTTTCTTTCAGAATCAGGTCAGCACTGGATTAATTATGAATGCATAGAACTCTCTCCCCCTTCTTCTGGTGTTAAGAATCAACTTTTTTTTCCACTAATTATCTCTATCTCACTGTTAGATTACAGCCATCACAGAAAACTTCCCGTGAGACCGCAGTAAAAATCACTCATTCAGTTGAGGTTTGGGTGATGCCTTAGGTTTTAACTTTTATATTTTTCAAATTCTGTACTGCTTAGAGTGTAACTCTGAAGTTCCTTGTAGCCTGTAATTTCTGCTCTTTCGTTCAAGATAGACATAACAAAGCCTCTCCAGGCTTTGCCTTCAAGGACAGCCAGGCTCTTCTAGGTCCAAAATGTGTAAACCAAAGCCTCTAAGGGGGGAGCAAGCTGGGGGGAATTACATCACTGAACTGGGGCTTTATGCAAATGAACCAAACCTATAAAGATGTGAAGAACTCGTGACCTGTCGTCCATCTTGGGGTCCAGTTTTTGGAAGCAGCCTCTGGCTCCCCAGGGTGTACCTTGAAGGCCCTTCAAATAAATACCTATCTTTATTCCCTTACTCTTGTCTAGTCTCTGTTTCTAGGTGGCTGGAGAAGGCATCATGGGCATAAAACTCATGGAAGTCATGGGTGATGTCCTTGAGTTTTCATCTCCCTTCACATGTCTACCATCTGTTATCACCACCATTTCCTTTCCAGGGTGACCCAAAAGGAGACTCCTTCCATCTACTCTGCCGTTAGGAGTCTCGTCAATGCTAAGAAGAGGCATTAGCAATTGGATGTCTTCGAAATGACATTCAGATTGCTTCCCTGAACTGACATGGAAGTGTAAAAAGCACTGAATAACTATTTCATTTCCTACATGCTGGGAGATATAAAATGCATTAAATCAGTAGAGGTTTGAAAGAATCCAAAATGTGCCTCTTACGAGAATTTTACATCAACATCCTCCAAGCTGGTGTGGTAGTTGAAAAACAAGCTGGTCTTTTCCATTTCATTCAGACTACTTTTTTTACCACACGGATCTCTAAACAACCTGAATTCTTGCTCAAGTGCTGTCCAATATTTCCTTAAGCAGTTTACACTGATTGCTTATACTGAACACTTAAAATGGATTATACATTCTCCTATCCTAATTGTTCCACTGCAGAGTACACTGCACTGTGCTTTCATCCCTTACCTGCTCACCCCGTGGCCCTTGCAGTCCCAGGTAACCCTTAGGACCCTGCAAGTAGAGAAAGAAATCCGTGATAAATACAGTCAAACAAACAAAATGGTCCTTCTTTTCCTACTCTCGTCTCTCTTTATCAAAGAAAAAAATCCAGACTTGTCTGCCTGCAGCATTAGTGTGGTTTACATTTAGCAGCTGATATGAAAACTAAGATAAAAGAAGTAAGAAAACTTCTTGGCAGTTTAGACAATTTCAAGACATCAGTATGCTTAAGGACAGTTCCAGACTTGTACTCTTGAAGCAAATGAGTACAAGGGATGCTGTCACCAGTCACTGCTGAGACTGAAGAACTAGATTCTGTGCTGTGCATTTCCCCATTCCAAATCCTTGTCACAAAGCCCTTTCTGAACAGGCAGTTCAGAGGAAGGGTGTAAGCAGAGGGTCATCCCAGATTATTCTAGGACACACTCAGGAAAGACAGGCCTTCCAGGACACAAAACATCTCTTTTTAAAATTAATATAGAACAAATTTCGGCTCTTATACTATAGAATTTATATTGGCAGGGAGAACAGCCTCATCCCAGAAATCTTCCGTGCTGGAATCAGAGAAGGGGATGAAACTCTTGAACTTCACTCTCTGTGCATGGACCATTTCAAGCATATGTTAGCTCTTAAAGAAAAATTAGAATTAAGAATTAAAATACAGCTGGAATCTGCCATCTCCATCAGTACACTTGAAAGAGGAACCACCTTCTTGAACATCTTTTTACCAGGCTAAACATACCCAGACAAGCTGGCCTAAAAGGGAGGCTGTAACAGTTGCATGACTGATTCAGAAGCCAAGTGTCTGGTCTCCACATCCCTTGCAAGAGATACTGGGAATACACAAGTCCAAAAGCCACAGCTTGAAAGACAAAGACCAAAACAATCCTTATTCTGGATAGAAATCTATCACAAACTTGGACTCAAAGACATTGACTGAGCAGCGGGAGTGTCTTTGCTGATGTTAAACATCTGTCTGCCTTGCAGCATGATGATACTCATCAGTCAGTAGAGACTTGAGACTCACTGTAATAAAAAGAAATTCTGCAACTGATTTCAGCAGATCAAGTACTCCAAAGTTTTCCATAAGCTTCTGTGTGGCCACAACAGTATTGCTGCATGAAATTAATTTTATTATCATATACAAAATAAAAGATACAATTATTTCGCTTAGTGATAATTTTGGCATAAACCAGTAAGTCCTCTTTAGCTTTTGAAATATGTCTCAGAAAACTACAATTTTTTACAGTCCCAGAGAACCCTTTATCTCATGAGTTTTATTCATGACAGAATTTTATCTTCCCTCTATACTTAGATAATCAACTAAAGCAGGTGTAGCTAGAAAAGATACCTCAGTAGTTTCTTATTTTTGTATTAGAAAAAAAAGGAAAGCTATACACAGAAATGCTCAAAGAAAAGTTTATCACAATTTAGTTTCAAAGTGGGTCATTTTAGCTGATTAACACCTGCATGACAGTCTCAAAAGAAGGCACAGGTGAAAGTGAGATGAAGGACTGATTACTGCTGTGCGTATTTCTACACAACAGCATTGTACTTCTGTCAGAGGAAAACTGCGCTGAACTCATATTTTAGAATAGTATGTCCATATTTTTATTCAGCTTTAACATGGCCTTAATTCATTAACTCACTCAGTGCTGGTTGGGAATGGAACTAAACCATGCTAAAATGAGTACCATTCCAAAGAGACCGTTTTCACACAGAGGTTTCTTTTCCTGCAACTTAGCTAATCCTCTTAAAATTCTTAGTTTTTTATTAGCTTGAGTTTGTATTCTTGAGTGTACCCATATAATTAAGATGCAGTTTACTCTGAGCTAAGATGAAAATTAAGAATAAGAATACAAGTTCACAGGCACCGATTTGAAAAATTAATTACCTTCCAAATTCTAATGAAGATTAATTCTCTGACTTAAAAGCTCAGTGTAGAACAGAATGGTTTGAAGCTTCCAATTACAGACTCCAAGCACATTTCAAAAACACAGCAAGTTGTAAGAATACTTTGGTCTGCATGAGAGAAAAAATATTTACTGCCAACTAAAACGTAGCAAGTTTAAGTGCCTGACTTCTACCATATGCAGCACAGTGGGACCCAGACTGAGTGAAGTGTGTATATAGCAGTTTGTATACAACAGCAAGGACTATTTAGGCTGTGTCTTTCCATCTTACTGCTACCCATTGTGTTCTAACAGAATTTCTGTGTCTTTGTTATTAAAATCTAGCACAACATTGGCAACTATGCTAGAATGCCAAGAAGTTCCTGTAACCTGTAAAAATCAGGAGGTAAAGTGTTATGACTAATGCTACAATCATCAGCTACAGAGAAATACTAGTCTTTGAAAAGTATCAGCTAAAAAATTTCTGGGCATGGTTCTAGCAAATAAATGGACTCACATGAGCCCTCACAATGCCTGCGTATCAGCTCCCCAGTGTCACCATACTGCCTCCAGTTTTGAAAAATTGTTTCATCAGAGAAAGGCTTTGTTTTATTTTTCCTTCATAGATCCATTCTGTCTTGTTTGCTCATGTTTATTCCACAACTAAGATTTCACCTAGCAACTCAGCCCAAATATCCCAATGGATGGAAATACCACTTTTCTCTCACAGGACTGGAGTTTCCTTCTCCTCGAGGAAAATTGGACTCCGTAGAAGAAGCACTGGGAGATCCTTGGTAGCAGAATGCTGACACTGCCATAGGTATACTGCTTTTGAAATTTGCTTATCAGCCTTACCCTTACACGAGGCCAAAGTAAAGACAAAATGAAATATGGAGCCCTTCTCAGGTTGAAACAACGCTTCTTCCTTCCACATTTCTTACCATGCTCTACTTCACTATGCAAATTTTATCAGAATTTTATAGACCCAGATTCTCATGATTTACTGCTACACACACATTAGACAGGGAATAAGCTAGAGCAGAAATTGTGGCCAACCTCAGTAAAACTCTTTTCCAGTGTCATTGCAAAGCACCAGTAACCCCTCAGCACGGCAATGATTCCAAGGTACTGCCATGGGCTCAGGCAAGTTCATGCCCAGGAGTGCTGTCCTTTGGCTGACAACCCACCCCCAAGTGCTCTGGCCTGTAGGGGCAAGTACTTGCCTCTCTGAACAGCCAAGCAGGGCCCTTCAGGGGAGAGGGAAAGAGGGGCCTTCTGCCCTATGAGGTCTCCAGACTGATAAAAGGAAAGTTTTGAGTGCTAATTAAAAATGATTAAAAAAAAAAAAAAAAGGGACACCATTAACTCATATGCAGGATTTTTTTATCTTTCTTCTTACCTGGATGAGAAAGAATATTGGAAATATGCTATCTATAATATATCTATATGTATACATATATACACATATACATATAGTGCATCAAAATGTAGCATTATATCATAGTATCATTCTATTATATAAAATAATTACATGTGATAATTATATAGTAACAATATATTATTGGTTTATGTAATTACGTAATTCATTTTATAATATAATTTAATATGTATCAATACATAATACTTTCTCAGTAGTGCTGGGGTACAAAGCAAAAAGGATGTATTTGATTCTTCTGCAGTTTCTTTCTTGTAGTTGGTTTACTTCACACCTATTTTGCTCACAATCCTTTGAAAACAATTTGAGATCACAATAAGCTAACAGCATGTTTACCTATTCACACATATCAAAAAAGAATAACTAAAGATCAATTCTTTAAAACACGATAACTTGTGGGTTTGTCATTTAAAAAAACGAGTGAAATGCTTTTAATGGTTTACAGCTGTAGTGCTGTTCAAAACCTGGTATTCTTCTGCTTGACCTGGATTGTGGCTCAAACATGGTTCTAGTTAGTGTCTGATGTGTACAACATGGAAACAGAGTAAAAGTTCCAGTGATCAAGTGAGCACGATTCTCCACAGAATTTAACCATCAGACAAGGAGTGATTTCTTATGGCAGGAAGAAAGTATGGTGCCCATAAGATTTTCATTTCCTTGTCCCCAAATGTCACTCTCAATCCAGAACAAGTGACAGCTGCTTCCCATCTAAAAAGCTTTAAACATAAAATACTTTGTTCTCAAAGCAAACCTACAAACCTGATAAAATAAAAACACAGTACTTGGAGAATCTTAAGGTTGCCTGTGATCAGCAGTGACAAAACCTAGCAGTGTCCAGGCTTGGAGGTTTATAAATTACAGAGGAAATGCAAATTCTTGTAACAGCTACACATTTTCTCAGTTCAGTGAACAGTGGTCCATGTGTTTAAAAAAATAAATTTCCATGATCCTCATGCTGCTAACGAGAACTTCCTTTTCTGGTCATATTACTATTTGTTTTGGTCAATTCTAGAAATTAATGACTAGATGATAAAAAAAAATTGTCATGCATTTTAAGATCGAGACACCCTACAACATAACACTACTGACTATAAATTTTGTTGCAATGCCATTTTTCTTTTGATTCAATGGCAGGTAAGCATTAATTAGTATTTCTTCTCCATATCCTAAAGATTAAGGTCAAAAATACCAGAGCCTACCTTTCTAACAATTAACTCTATCCTTTTGCAGCTGCCTTCGCTGTTACATACTGCTTAAAAATTCTGCTATGGTATTTGTTGTCCATGGTTTTCTATTATACTTGCAACACCAAACTATATTCTGCAAAGACATCATTTAATAGCAGTTTCCTCTAATCTTTCTTGCTGATTTTTGTCACCAGTTTTCCTCACCACCTGAGTAATCAGAGCAGCCTACTGGATTTATGCCAGGTGATCTCTCCCTCCACATAAACTATATTCACTCAGTCTATTTTGTTCATTTTCTTAAGGCTGTCTCATTACCTCTATCGACATCCTTGATATTCCCTTCCAAAACTATGTTTACCTTCTGCTTTCCTGTATACATAGGAGCATGATAATTTGGATGTATTTCTTTGTTTAAAATACTGTAAATGGCACCTGAAATTTCTCATTTTAAAAAATACTTCATTACGTAACATCCGAAACTGGAACTTATTCCACCTGAGTTGTATTTTAGCAATTCTGGCATAGGTTTGGAAAAAGATAAGTAATTCAAATGCAGAAATACTGAGCTCATGATCCCACAGAGCTTTTTCTATACTACAAAATAAACAATACAGAAAAATACATGAAAAAACTTTATATGCTGTATTATAGCATATAACTATACTGAAATTGAACACAATGGCATTTAAATGGTTGCATTTCACAGGTAAGCCTACCTTCCCTAGTAGCACTCTCTGAAGAGGGAATAGGGGCACACCATGCCTTTTGGAGAACACCAACCTAAACAGCTACAATTTACATCCTGCTACGATGATCTCTCCTAATTTAGTTGCAAGGGGAGGGTTTGCACAGTAGACACAGTACCAACAGCAAGCCTAAAGTTCTTCTATAGCCTCTTTCCCACCAGATACCCACCTGATGGGCACTGATTTGAGCCAGGATGAGTTACACAGAAATGAAAACAGATTCTTACCTTCTGGCCTTGGATCCCAGGTGGGCCTGGGAAGCCCATGGGGCCTGGATCGCCCTGTACAACAGAAACACCCAGAATCAATGTTTCACTGCAACATGACACAGGCCAATAAAAATGTAGGACTTAATATCTTCTCTGCATTCTTGGATATTTGGTATGAAGAAGTAGCTAATGTTGTTTGATTAGGCATAGATTTTTTTTTTTTTTAAGAGGAAGAAAACTGAGAAGGCAACATGGTGGAATACTGCTATTCTCTTCAGGTTCTTTAAACTTCACAACCACATGATGGTATATGGGAATAAGAATCAGAGCATCTCACATGCTGGGGACATGGAAAAAAGATGCAAATTTTTATGGTTGTTGCAGGTGGGGAAGGAGGGAAGGTTTTCTCGTCTCTTTTTCTTCTTGCTCGGGACTGCCAGTGAAGAGATCCACTCTTTCATGATTAGTGCCTGAATTCAAATCCATTAAGTCAAGGAATGCATCCTGAAAGTGACATATCATCCAAGTAAATTTAAATCTATTAATTAGAGTGACCAAATTTGATTTGAGGGAAAAAATTAAGAATGCAAGAAAAAGAGAACTATTAAAATGCATATCAAATCCCATTATTTTGGATTATAGATGCAGTCTACATGTATTTAGGGATAGTCATACCAATATATGTGTGGGCTTTAGACTGCTCTGTGGCTGCTTGGGTTCATGCCAAAGAACACAGCTTGAGTTTCAGGCAGTCATGTACAGCTCACCACACTATGATCTGATTGCTAAAAAGCTGGCTAGATTAAAATAATGCGATGTCTACAGAAATTTCAATTTCTCACCACTGCATCAACATTTCTGAATTATTTCTCAGCAGCCCTTAAATGTTGACAATATATATTTGTGAATTTTAGGGTTTGACAGCATGTATGCACCAAAAAATAAGTTATGTACACATCAGCAGCTAGTAAACGGTAGTTGTTTGCTAATGCTTTCTTCATAACAGAGAGTGGTCCCTGACTCTTACAGTGCTTTCTGCTTGGCACAAATATTCCACAACTGATATACTAGCAAATGCTCATAATAAAACTTAGCATAAATGCAAGATATTCTTAAACATAGAGCATAGGCTAACACATTAGAATGCAAACATCCAACTACTTTTTTAGTATTATCAGATTACTGACTATGTATGAAACTTCAGTGTCAATCTAAGAATGAAACAATCACAAGCTTCCAGGCCTACAATTTCTATGAAGAATAGAACATTTGAACATTTTTACTCAAACACTTTGGGCAGAGAGGGCAACAACTAGTTTGGCTACAGTGGCTTAGGAGGCAGTAGCAGGAAAAGTCTCTGAAGTGAAAGGACAAATCACAGCATAAAGAGTCCATTTAAAAAAGTGGTTAAATACAATACAACGTGCAGTAATGTGTGCACTTGTCATCACCAAATTCTGTTTTACACAACTTTCAGGATTAATGCAAGGTACTAAAGAAAACTGGAATCTCTATTTTGTTATATCAGTGTGAATCTAATTCAATTTTATTTTTCTAAAAGTACTTTTTTTTTTTATAAATTAAATCAAACACATAATTTAAGTTTCAACTTTTAATATATTTTTAAATATTCCTTAGATTCATTGTCACCTGTCCACACTGGTCAGTCTAACATAATTAACTGCTAAAATACACCAGTATCTAAGTAAATACAAAGCATTTTGCTATTATAATTTGTCTGAATATTAAATGAGACTTTACAAAAGAATGGGACAGACAAAACATTTTTCTATAATTAAGAAAATAATACCTTTTCTCCACATTTTGCCCGTCCTGGAGAGAATCCTGGGTCTCCTTTAGGGCCCTGTTACAGAGAAATTAAGCTTAATAATACCAGTGGGAGAGAATTTTTAATAATATATGCTAAAAGAAGTGTTGGTAAGTGTGCTTCGTATCATAGATATTTTTCTCATAACTTTTTCAGTAAAGAACTAGGAAAAACATAAAACAGTGCAGGTCCCCACTGAAATGAGATTTACATTTTCCAAATTTCGTGAAGTCACAAAATTTTGAAAAGCAGATTTATTGGTAAGTCCAAGCAGGATTTGAGCAGACATTCCAGCCAAACTGCTCTGCCCATGTCTCCATCACTTCAGGACACCAGCTGTTCCTCCAACACTGTGCAGGATTATCAGGCTGTATTGCTGTGTGAACCATAACCCTGTACAGGTTTCCTCAGGCTCAGCCTTCCCACGGTGCCAGAATCCACAAAATTAGATTTTCTTAGCTAATCTATTTTTCAGAGACCCAAGAATAAAGCCAAACCTCATGGATACCCTTAGAATACCTTAAGAAATGCCGCCTGATGGTTTATCAGGAATTAAATGCTGAGGACATTACTACTGGTTGGAACTGCTGGCCCTCACTCAGGGCTGGACCCTTTGCTGGAAGGATATTAATGTTGTGCCATGTTTCAAAAGCAACTGCATAAAGGATCCTTCAGCACAGGAGGGAAAAATTCATGCATCTTAAAAACAGAATAAAATTCTGCCTTCATTTACTGCTAGAAAATTCTTGCAACTCATCTGCCACGTTTTAAGATCAAACAAGAGTGTGTTTGTTTCAGTGTGGGCCAACTGGATCTTCATAGCCAAAACTTCAAGAGCAGCTGGTTAACTTTTATTTAGCGAAAACCATTTTAGAATATACTTGTATAGAAAGGATAAATTATAGTATAACAGAAAGGAAAGAGATCACTAAGCACCTAGTAATATATATACTTTTATATTGAAATAAAATATATATAGGTACATACACAAATACAATTCCTTCCATTCTTTAACTCATGGGCAGAGCTACAGAACTGATCAGAATCATCATCCAGTGGAGGGAGAAAATAAATTATAAAACAAAACCTAGCAGTAATTGGTTACAATTAATTATTTTCCTAGCAATATATTCTATTATATAGCCAGCATACAGTAAAAATTAATTATGAATCTTTAACTGTTCCTATAGTACTAGATAAAAACAAAAACCAGTTACTTGGTTTTACAGCACTTGGCACTGAAAGCTTTATTAAATTTCTTTTTATGTCCTCAAGCAGATTTTAACACCTGCCATGACATGTCAGATTCCTGCAATTAGGAATCATACTAAACAAATCATGGTGCTGCCTTTTTCCTAGCAGATCTATCAAATTGTTCAAACTAAATATGAGTTGAAGGCATTCTGCAACTGCACTAATCTGTCAAATCCATTTAAAGGGCCTACGTTACACAAGTTTGAAGGTGTTATTTGAGCTTTCAGTCCAGTATTTTGTATTTGATTTAAAATATCACATCCATAAATCTTCAGAAAACATTTCTAGCATATTAATCAATAAGAATGTCCGAGATATTAGAATATTTCAATATCAAAGGTTGGACACGGACAATAAAGCAGCAATTTATAGGGACTGACAGTCTACATTTTTCCTTTTTTTCTTTAAGCAAAGCAAAAGGTTACAGCAATTAAGCATTTAAGCTCCAGTTTATCAGAGGCTGAGCTGATTTATAGGAACTCTTTTGGGAAGTACAGATTACTTGCAAAGATAACAATTTCCAAGTCATCATCCTGCATACACAGGTGTTTTTCTTTCCACTGAGTAATCTGCTAATTTTGTTCTGATGTACAGTTCAATTTGATTGATTACATTTAATTAAAAGATGTTTATAGTAGCAGTCTCCATATGTAAACAAAAGAAGGCCAATTATTTCTTTTAGAAGAAACAGTTCTGGGGCTTCCAAAAATTCATTAAAGAATTCATGAATTAACACGGCACCATGGATAAATAAACTCACCTTGGGACCTGGCAATCCTGGCAAACCTGGGTTACCATGTGGTCCTGGAATACCCTATTAAAAAAACCCGAACAAATGAAGAAGAAAAAGAAGGAGTTGGATTACTCAGTAAACCACTGAACAAATGTGAGTGGTTTGCAGAGAATAATTATACTGTGTCTTTCCTGCTTTTAGAATCACTGGTTAGGATTTTCAAAGGATTCACGAGAAATAAAACATACACATCTTTCTAAAAAATTAAAAGTGGAGTACCCCCCTTTCTTTTACAAATCTCCGTTTCTATCGGCTTCCCAGGTAATTCTCAACAGGTATTTGGCATAGTCATTGCAAAGTTGCTCTCCAGCTACAGCACTTGAAGGCATGGGATAAAATCAGTAAAATCACATTCTGAGGTACCCAGCTATACACTGCAGAGGGAAGGAAGCTCGTGAGTTCTCAGTGACTTAAAAGGTGTCTCAAAGCAGTGCATCCCACCCTCTTTTTTAAAAAAACAACCTCGGAGTCTCCTGACTCTCCCACAGCTAGTGTAGAAAATGGACTTGTTACTAAAATAATTCAACTTAACCTGTTCCAGGAACAAAATAAGCTATCAAGACTATCTACGCCTTCCAGTGTAAGTGTCTGTTCCTGCAACACATTCAGCAATCCTCACTCCTTGAAAAATTGCACGTTAGGGAAAATATTTGTTGCAATGGCTGTCAGCAGCTATTCATCTTCCAAGTACTAAAGGACCAAACTGGCGAAAACCTGTCCCTGACAAATTGGCAACAAAGCTTCTGTTGAATTCATTAAGGCCAAAATTCTCCCAAAATTCCCTAACACAAATCCCAAATATAGTAAGAATACTTTTCAACTTCCTTGTAGATTCAGTGGTCTAACAGCAGATAAACTCAGCATTTGTCTTTCTGACTGTGGTCACTGACACAAGGCTGAATTTGCCAATTATACCTTGCAGTAACACTGAAAGCTGTATCTCTTAAGTGCTCCCTCTCACTAATGACAATGTTGACATAACTCCACAGAAATGCTAATCCCATGTGCTGTTTGAGAGATTAATTTGCACACTGGCAACTTTGGAGGCACTCTGAGGGATTTAGGAGAAAGGAAACAAATAGAAAGTGCCAACATAGCTGCAGTGCCACAGTGGCTGCTACTTTTGCTGCCTGCAGTGTTACTGTCTTGGGGCACAGTACTGGAATACAGAGGTGCAAAAGCATTCTCATGGAACGAGAGGCATCAGAGGAGTTTCATGTCATCACTGATTCTGAAACTGCTGAAATTTCCATATCGAGAAACTTGGAACAAGCCAAGACTCTTAAAAAACACTGTCACATGTGGATTTTTTTACCGTAGAACTGCCGGGATCAAAATCAGTTTTCAATGGAAATCTCTAACCATCACACATTCCCCAGGTGTCCCAACCATGTGGATCTCTGTCAGGATCAGGTTTGGACACACACTCTGATGAAGGCCCAGGCAATGCAGCTCTGCACTCTGCCGTTTCCCTTTGACAAGTCACACCTCAAGATCAGAAATGGCAGCTCAAGTGAAGGAAGGCAGAAGTCACAGGGCAGGCTGCTAGATGAGGAAATTAACTTGGAGCCAACAAAGTTTCCACAGGCTTTTTGGCTCACAAAACTCCAGTCATAACATACATCATCACTAGCTGCACCTTGCTTGAATCAGTATTGTACAAACTAAAGAACACTGACATTTGAAAACCATTTATTTTTTATCAAATAGTTTTATAGACTTTCTTGGCCTATATAAACATATTTTAAACTCAGAACTACTGGTAAATACTCATCTCAGCCATTTTCATCCTTGTCCAGGCACCCTATTGTAAGCTGTCTCTTCACATTGGAAAGCATATCCTACACAATAATTAAGCCAGAGAATTCACACAGTAGAGCACTATGCTTTTAACTACTCTATATCTGTAAAAAGACCTGCAGAAAAAAAATCCCAAACAAACAGCAGCTGGGCAAGGGCAATCTCACTGACAGGCATGGCTTTAAACATATGGGCAGCCTCCTCTAAAACAAAGACATCTTTCCAATTGTGAGGATCTATTTGGATATGTGAGGTCCTGCCTCTGATGCCAGACAGATCTTTGCCACAGGCAGTGTGCAACATAAAAAAGCTGAGTTGTAAGAATTGTCAGCTCTTACATAGAAGGATCCAAGAAGTCATGAAGAGATAAATTTGAAGGAATGCCTTTCATTTTATACCTTTAAATGTGTCTCTTCTACTCCCTTCCCTCCAAACTGCTCTAAAGCACCAGTTTGGTTTTTGGCCTCTTTGACCAGTGCACTTCCTGCCCACCAGGCCAGGTTTAGAGCATCCTGTGCCGTGCTGGCTTTCAACACACTACTGAGCAGCATCTTGTTTAATCGTTCCTCAAAGGCTGAATCAAAACTCCTCCCACACATCTGCTGAGCCTGCATGTAAACTACTCCCTTATCTCCCACTTTCAATTTGCCTTGATGAGGGCACTCCAGCCACCACCATTCACATCCCCAGCCACCACGGCCTGAAATCATCCACACAACAAACCTTCACCTGCTCCCTCCCGGCTGTCCTTTCCCTGAAACCCCCCAAATCAACCATGACCTCAGGGACTCCTTGAACGAATGTTTTTTGTACACAATTGCACAAACACAGATTCGCCCTCTTTTGCCTCCTCAGCTCATCCCTACAGTGGCAGGGGCTCCTGGCCTGTTCGTGGCAGTGGGGCACCGGTGTGTGCTGACTGTGCCAAAGCCCACGCTCTGTCCCCAGGCACAGGGCAAGCCTGCTGTCCCTGCTCCTGTTGGGGTGCACCCCTTCACACAAAATAAACCATTTCCTACTGTAGTTCATTTCTTTAGCAAAGCGCCCTGATAGTTATCAAGCTGCTGAAACTCAAGAGACTAAAAGATTTTTTTGGGAGTACTTTCTTCCCCCCACTTGGTCTTGCAGTGGTTAATTTTGCAGCCTGAGCCTGCTCCTCTGAGGCTGTGGCCTGCATTACTCACTCCCCCTCATTCCAAACACAAATGACCATGACCTTAGATTGCAGCAGATGAGAGCAGCATGGAAAAACTAGAAGTTAATTTTGGGAGTAGCAGAAGCCAGGTACAAATGCAACATTGCTCAGTGTATGCACCCATACATGGAATTAACTATGCTGGAGGCTTACAGCAGGAGAAACTGTTTCCTTTTCTTACTTTAACCTACTTGTCAAATGTTAAGAATCATACACTTTCATAATCACAAAGCATATGAATAAGGTTGAGAAAAACAAAATTATGCAAACTCCAGTCTGATTATTGGTGACCTGTCTAGAGGTGCAGAAAAACATAGTTGTTTTACTCACCCGAGGACCTCTCTTCCCTGAAGGTCCAGGTAAACCTGGAGGACCTGGAGGACCCTGGTGATAGAAAATCAAAGCAGTTGAGGCTAAAACCTGACACAAGGACAGTATCACAACTCTAGACGAGACCAGTTCTGCAAACTGATGACCTTCTGCTCGTGCTGACCTCCTCAATTTAAAAACCAATTCCTAAACTACAAGAAAGTGTGTTTTTAATCTGACTCCAAATCAGATTTCTGTTTAGAAGGTATCTTGTGTCAGAGAATTTGGAGCTAACAATCTGGATAGTAACTTTTACTCTAGTGTATTGGTAATAAAGGAAGAAAAGATCAGGTTAAGAAAGCAAGTGCAATGTATTTCTAAACAAAGGATAGAGAAAAATTAAGCCTTTTCAATAAGCATGCTGGCATGCCAAACATTCTAGAAAGGTTGGAGTAACTGTGAAAAAATAAGATACCACCTCACAGAAATGACAAACATGAAATAGAGAAAATAAATACGGACAAATTACTGCTCAGTTTCCTATTAAAAGCTTCTAGTAAGAATAACTGGCGGCACATTTGCCCTTCTATATAATGAATATCATTTTCTTTAAAGATAATGCAGACTTTTTAAAATACTAGTAGATGATCAGATGTATCTCTTACAAATGAATTAGATTTTTAGTCACTGTATTAGACAGTGTAACATGCCCTGCATATCTAGTTGTTTTGAACATAGAAACCTTTCCGTTTCTATATAATGACTGCTGATCAGATTCAAAACCCCAGGATCTCCTTCCTTGTATTCAAGTGCAAATGAGAGCTCTAAATTAAAATCTGCACTACTTTATATTATATTTAATCTACCAAATTAGAATCCTATAGAGGGAAGGGCTGTTCTTAAGGGTGAATTCACCCCCATCCACATCCCTGCACAGCAAGTCCCTGCTTTAACAGAAACCATGCACTTTCTGCAAGGGCATTTGGGGATCAGGAGAGTCAGACCTGATGAAGGAGGCCAGCAGATGATAACAGTTAGGGGTTCAACCTGCTCTTTCACCCAGGCTTCCTCACACTCCCCTGTTCTGTGTGCATGAGATCCTCTCAGCTGAGACACCAGGCAAAACACTGAGTATCACGCTGCCCACCACCAAACAACAATGCTGAAAATTGGCTGAAAGGAATGCCAGGAAAACCAGAAGGGCAATCATGGTGGCTGAAATGACCAACATAAATGTTTTGCAAAACAGAAAAAAGAGATAAAAAATGAGAAGTGAGGAAGAAAAAAAGGACAAACACCCTTGAGGGTTTTATTAGCAAGCAACACTTCATTAAGACAAGAGGTGGATTGTTAAAAACCTAGTTTTTGTGATACTTCTTTTTTCTTCGAAAGGTAATGTCACTGGCAGAGAAGACAGTGTTGATTACAGAATTTAGGCATCATTAACTAATTACATTAATTAGGCCAAAATACAGATCACTTATGGACAGTTCTGGGAAAACCACTGTTCTGAGGAATTAAAAATATAAATTATTTCCTCTCCAATTAATCATAATAAACATAGGAGTTTAATTCTAGTTGGGAATTTTTGCATGTCTGTACATGCTACATTAAGCCAGGCTGAAATCCATATCTGCCCTTCCCTCTCTGCGCAATTTAGAAGACACAAGTCTGTCTAACAGCCCTGGTCCTTAGATCAAACCATAACATGTCATGCTTTTGTCATAGGACATTCTCTATTCACCATGATTGCATAAATGCTTACTAACATCCTCATTTTTCTGAAGTAAAAAGACCCCATGTTTAATGGCACAAGAAATGTAGCAGAGTGACACGTGGAAAACTCTTGACCTGGCATTCTTGTCCAGGTTCAAAAATGCACTTGAAAGGACAGAGAGCTCCCACCCTGCCCTGCTGAATCAGTATGCTTTTAACATCTCCTCTCAAATTTTAAGTAAAGAGATGCCCTTTGATTAGATAATGATCATGCGACTACAAAAGAAAACGTATCTTTTATTAAGTGAAATAGTTGCTACTCAGGTATACTCTTTTGTGATTTGTTGTCTTCTCTATCCCTGTTTCAGACATTTCCTTAAAAATACATTAATTGCTAAACCTCACCATTTTCCTAATAGAAATCTTACTGAGTATTAAGATCCCTGATCTTTTTTGCTGATTTATTGAATGAAGGCAGTGAGAACATTTTTTTGCTATGTGGCTTCTAAACTTTTAAAAAATATTACCTGCCTCCTTTGTAACAGAAAAGAAATACACAAACAAAAACCCAAATCCAACCCACCCTCACTTTGATTACACTAATTCATAAGTAACTATCCCTTTTCATACAAAAAGAAAACCACAAATAAAGGAAAATTTAATCACAACCAAACCCTCTGAAACCCCTAAAAGAAGCAGCAAAATGTATTTGGAACTAGGCAGACAGAGATTAATAACACTTTCCCAGGGCATTTTAAAGCAAAGTCAACTGTCGTAGATGAAGTCTCTGGTTCACAACAACAAGCAGCTGGCCCCAGCCATCCAGGGGTTTGATTAAAGTATTAACAAGGACTCTCCTTAACCAGAGATGTTACTCTTTATCCTCCATCACAGACTCCTCCCTGCAACTCAGGCAACACCTCTGCTGAGAGCAGACATTAGCAGAGCACACCTAAGACTTCCTGGACAGGCTTTCCCAGCTAGCAGTTCGATATTATTCTGTCCTGTGTATTTCTACAAGCTGTGAAAGCAACTACAACCTCAAATCTGCATGACTATTTTTATACTTGCTAGGAAGCTACTTAAGCCTCTCAGGCATCCATGTAAACCACAGAAATCAACATCTGAGAGTGAGCCAATCTCTCTTAAACCAAGGAATAAGTCACTTGTTTGAATAGCTTTTCCTTCAACTACAGGAAACAGTAATTAAACAAACCTGAAGCAATTAGAAATGTTAATGTGATTTTTAAAATCTGACATTTTAACCACCACTAACAGACAAAACAAAACAAAAGTTACTTTGTATAAATATTACAGATGCAAATTTAAAGTTAATTTAGTAAGATCATTTTGCTCAAAACATATAATTGTACCTTAAGAAAGGTACTACAACTTAATAGCTTTAAGAATTGTAAACATTTCATTTATCTATTGAGCAGAGAAGCTCAAGTTCCAAATAATCATAGCTTAATCCTGAAATAACAAAAGCAGATGCTACTCTTCCAGAAATTTTCACGACCTTTTAAATGGTCACTGGAATGAATGTAAAGAACTTTCCTAGACATTTCCTAGGTACTGAAGCCCTTCTACGGATAGATCTTTTAAACTTGCCCTATTACCCAGAGGTAATAGAAAATATTTCATTTACATATAGCAAGGCTCTAAGATTTCAGACACACAGCAATAAATTCTGCATTAAGCAGTTAAAACTTCTGCACAGGCATACGTTCATCCTCATGCCATTCAATATCTAAATCCTATTCACTGAACTTTCTCTTCTGAGACAGCTCTGAAGTTTCTCCTTAAAAGACACTTGACTGTATTCAACCATTCAAACTCAGCTCACCTCAAACTACTCTTTTTTAAAAGACTAAGTTAAAGAAACATACCAGTTTAACACTTGATTCATCAAATATGAAGACAGTCAGTCCTTCAGGAAAGCAAAAAACCCATGAAACTTTCTGCACATCATCACCAAAATACCTCCAGTGCAACAGTGAAGTAAACAGAAGCATCAGGCTCCAAACCTATTCTAAAACCTCTCCATGAAAGAAAATTTCACTTCTAACACTTCTAATATAATTGTTCTATTGCTCATGTATCACTATGGTAAGCTGTTTTCATTTTGTCCCACCTAAAATTTCCTACTGTCTTGCCATACTTTATGTGAAGAGACAAAAATGTATCTTTATTAACTAGCCCTTTGCAAAACTATAACATTTGTTCCTAACTTTCATTACTAAACACACTTTTGTTTTAAAGTTTGCTCAGAATCATATTTTCTTAACTATACCTCTGTTACTGCAATCATCTGCAATCGTTTCCATCTGTCTATATCTTTGTTAAAGCTCCTCATTTAAAGTTGAGAACACTTCTCCAAACTGCAACCTCATCATACCCAGACCAGTAGAAAAAGTACCCTGTCGTTGATACTCACCATTCCTCCTAATGTATCAAACATCACAGCAGTGAGATGCATTTATTCTCTGCTGCAGTATGACATCGATCTATGATCCTCATGACTGTCAAACCATGGTCACTCCCCCATCACCTATTTGTACTTTTAATTTCTGTATTACTGCACTAAATTTAATACCGCCAGTTTTAGACCATTTGGAATTCCGATCCTGTCACTCAGAATTCTTCTTTGTGCTCCTAGTATGCTTTGTTTACCTTCTTTAAGCCCTTCACACAGATATTAATTTAACTGTGGAGCAAAAAGGATCCTACCTAATTTGAATGTCCACCTATTGTTTTAATTCTTGTTTCATTTGCATTTCACTGGAAACGATAAGATCTGCACACTTCTCTTTCCCAATGAGCAGGCAGTCACCTCTGTATGATTGACCTCCTTTCTTTACAGCTCTAGAAGTCTCCCTTTCTCCGTCAAGAATTCCTACAACAGTCAAAGCAATGTCATCAACACCAGAGGAATACATATATGGCTTTGGGTTATGGATTAAAGTTTTTCAATATTCTTGTGCAGAAGATAGGGAAATCGCAGCACCTTTAGGGGAATTAAGAGAAATGTTTGAATATTTTAAAATAACATTATCTTTTTGCTACTAAAAATAAACCTGAAAGAATCTGAAGTTTTCATCTGAATCATCAGATACTGAGATTTCTCAGCCTGGGCAGGGAAATGCATGAAAGGGATTAAGTGACCAATATATCCCTTGTGGGATATATTCAGGGAGAGCCTCAAGAAGCAATTTTGTTCAACTGAGAAATAAACTAAGAGTGCAATAGGGGGAAGTGTGAAAGGTTAGCTAAGAGTAAAATAAGTGAAATAAACTAAGTTTGAAAGGGAAGCTAGTGCTGTTCATTTAGCACCACATTAAGGATCTCTGAACTGCTCTCTCAGTGTCCTTACTCTCACACCTGTTGATTGCAATAGGGCATCTCATCCAGGACTCAATTCTGTTTATTGCAGGGCTTGCCATTTCCCATTGCTCTTGGCAACAATTCCAGACTGCTTCTCTTTACCAGCTAGAAGGAACATCACCATTTGGTCTTCTACCATTCCTTTTTTTGGCAGAGTGTCTTGAAAATCCAGAAAGCTTTTCCAGTACAGGAAACGAATTCCTAGTTCATTTCTCTTGGAAGGCCACATCCTGTGCAGATAGGCAGATAGGCCTGACGATAGTGCTACCTACTCGCAAGTAACATAAATCAGCTCTTCAGCTCACATCAACCTCTCCTTTTACCAGTGTGTGACTATGCACCATGTTACTGCAAACTACTTTAGGATTGTGCAATGAAAAATATCAGCTTGAAAGTTAAAACAGTTAAAAATACACACCTTTTTTTTTTTTTTTTTTGTAGTTTTAAAA
>VZRQ01000334.1:186108-201689 GCA_013397975.1 Machaerirhynchus nigripectus
TGAAAATTAAAACAATTAAAAATACACCCCTTTTTTTTTTTTTTTTTTGGAATCTTTACAGATTGCCAACACCCTCTGTATCCCAAAGAAGAGCTGCTCATCAGACGAAGAGAGCAGCATTCCCTTGAAAGAAGTGTTTCAGGAGCTCATACTATTCCACTTTAAAATCACTTTATATTTTTCTAGGGGGGTTTTGGTCACTGAAACTGCTAGAATTTTAATCAGGGTCTTAATAGTTTTGAAGAAATAGCTGTCCCCTTTTTATACGCTATCCATAAATGAAAGCCTGAATTCTGGAGTCCTGCTTTGCAGCAGTGGGTGAATTCCACAGCTGTGGGATCATGGAATATAAGAAGCCTAATTATACAAGGCAAGAATCAGTCCTGGTAGATGATTAAAAGCTAAAAGAAGCTGAGTAGTTTAAGAACCACGAAAGCTAGTTCTTGCCTGTCAATTCCAATAGAACGAACATTAACTTCTGTGTTCAAATCTTGAAAGAAAATTCAAACCAACCACAACATAGTAAAAGAAGTTAAAAGAGGGGGTTTCATGCCTCATCAGGACTTTTTGCTGCAAGGGAAGTTTTCAAGTTCTTCAGTGTTGCTTTTTTAGGCTCCATATTGCAAAGGCTCCGTGAGTACTTACGTACTCAAGTGTTAGAGCCACACATACAAAAGCTGCATTAACTCTCGTCTTCTCTACATGGGAGGACTAGACTGAGAAAGCAAAGCAAGATCATCTCTTCAAGTCTGAGGCCAACAACAGCAGCAGATACTGAGCCACACAATCTCTATAGAGCACAATTCTTAGTTTCATGCAGAGACCTCCTCTCCCTTTGGTGTCAGCCTCTCCAGCAGTGCAGCATTTTAGCTTTGCCTCTGTTCCAGTAGGTGCTGCTGGCCCCTTCAGCCAACCTGGGGCCCACAAAGGTCTAGATTAACTTCCCAGCTCTGCCACAGATCTTTAAGACCTTGGGCATGTTATCTAAATCCTGACCTAGCAAAACACCTCAGCACAAATTTATCATATTCCCTACAGACTACAGTCTGCATTCCTAAGCAAGACAAACCTCTCTATCCCCAGTCTGCAAGACAGGCACTGAAGATGGTAACACAGACATCTTTCAACAATCCAAATAAGCTGTCATCTTTGCCACTGTAGGTATGGTGTCTGTGTCTAGAAAAAAACCCAGAGCATTTGCTTGGTGTTTCTTAGTAATGCAAACAACCAACAACATTATTAGCAGCCATTTCTGTGACACCTAAAAAAGAACGGGTTTAACTTTCTTGGCTGTGACTGACTGAAATCACAACAAACAAGCTACAGGCTAAAATTAAAACCTTCCAGCAGTAGTTACTAAACATCCTAAGCTCCAAAAAGGAAATTAACCTCATGCTGATGACAGCTACACGCTTAGTGATATGTCACCAAAAATGCTATCATAAGGGACAACGAGAGAAAAAAAGACTGACTTCACAGTCAAAGAAGATTAGGCAAGAGCACCTCTGGAGTAGTATGAATTACTCCTTAACACATTTTTCAATTGTGTAACAATTCCTTTGTGCCTGGATCCCGTTTAGAGAAAAAACCTGAACTCTTGAATAGGTTCTTAGTTGCTAACTAGTACAAGAAAAAAATATTTCAGTGCTGAAAGAATAGACACAATAAATTTATGGGCATATTCAAATATATATTAGGAGCTGCTTAACACATGTCAAATTGCTTTCCAGTAATGACCACACAGATGAACACTTACAAAACCAAAAACAAACAAAAAAAGCAAGTGAAATTATTTACTTCATGCTATGGTTTAAAAATTTTAACCAAAATCTCACACAAGCATGAAGCATGATCTATCATATTTCCCAGGCTAAGCTGCTGTTCTTTCTGGTCTGTAGCTTCACATATATGGACACATTTTTATGTACTAAAAAGTTTATGAGCCTTGTACACAATAAGAAAGGATAAATGAATTTCTATTAAAAACACTACTGTACATTTGCAATTGTATCAGAAATCACTTGCCCTGTGAACTGAAAAAAATATCTCAAAATCTTGTAAGACTGTTCTAAAAAACATTTTACATGCAGGTTTGCTTGACCCCATAACTTTGGGTTATGAATGATTGCAGACTAGATTCTGCAGCTGGTCTCTTTCTACAACTATAAATTTTGACAGCATTGCTCAACTAAGAAAAGTGTGTCAGTCTTCCAAGCAGCCTGGTTGTTCTTTTTGTGGATCAGCACCTGTATTTGTGAACTGCATTAATTTAGCTTGCAATTTTAGTAAGTGAGCAGTCTCTGTAATTGACAGCCACAAATATCGAGCTGCATTCCAAATTTTAAAGTCTGGGTTGCCTACCACTTCATCAGAATGTGAATATCTTGGATGTCTTTATACTCTTCCAGTAAGTAAAAGTATATGACACTTACACAAAAAATTACATGCGAGAAAGAGACATGTTTAAGGCAGGCAAACATTTGTACAATACAGCTGGGAGAAGTTGCAGTCACAGCTTTGGCATGCTTGGAGAGGTTTCTTTCAAAGCCTCTGTTAAATGTATGCTTCTGCAATATAGTAAAAAGAGTAATAAAGATAACTTACAGGAGGTCCAGTTTCCCCCTTTGGACCTCTGACACTTCCCCTTTCAAACATTTTGCCAAGATCTTCATAGTCATAAGCATAATTATCAATACCATTTTCATAACTGTTTTCTGTATGATAAGTCTCATCAGCATCAAATGCACCTTCCTGCCCCGGATGGAGTTGATTATCAAGAGGGAGCTCAGCAGGCAAACTGTACAGGGTTGTGTTGAAGATTTGCTGCTTTTTGTTTGGTTCATCTAAATGCTGTTTTGCTTTTTCCATTTGCTTGGTTTTAGTTTTACTCTGTTTTACAGGGAAGACCAGAGAAGGCTCACTATGTGTGCCTGCATCTTCTATGGTATTAGCTGAACTATTTGGATATGATCCTGCAGGGGTTTTAGTGATGTTTCTTTTTTTGCTCATCTCCTGCTGCTGAAGAGCCAGATTGATGTTCTCCTGGAGTTCTGTTCGAGGCCAAGCTTCCAGCAACAGAGGTTTGGTCTCTGCAAACTCCCATGCAGAGGCATTTTTTAACTCAAAGTGGTCTGGTAGAAAGTGAATCTGAGCAACGTTGGTGACAGGCTTGTTTGATATTTCTTTCAATCTATAAGCTGATATATCTTCCTGGTTTTCCTCATCAATGATCATCTTTGAAAAAACATCCAGCCCATCCGACACAAGTGAAGCCCCACGCAGAGATCGGTACGTTTCAGCCTGGCGACACTGCTGTTTCACATATTTACAGTAGTTTGCAGAGGCTTCTGCAGAGGGAATAATATCGAGCTGACATATAACTCCTTCAAAGCTGACTGAGTGAGAGTTCATCCTTCCCAGGGTAAATACACTCTCTGAATCAAATGTCTCCACTTCAGAAAGTACTTCGCTGCTGTAGTATTTGTTTCCACACTCAGCAAATATCGAGACAGTCTTGTCTCCAATGCCAATGGCAAACGAATGCCATTGTTCATTATGAACACAATAATCAAAGTACACGGGCTGCTTCCCTCCAGAGTACACCGCTACCTTTCTCGGCAGCAGCTGCACACCAAACTGCAGCCTGCTTTTGTTCCTAATGCTGAAAAGAAAAGCGTTACTGACTCTGTAAGAGTACAACCCAACCAATAAGGTGAACTGATGCCCTAGATTCGATGGTATGACTTGAGTTACGGGGGACTCAATATGTGTATCAGTACTTAGCACAACTCCTGATGCAGTTAGACGAACACCCTGAGGTAACAGAGAGGATGTTGAGGGCACTGTTGTCTCTGATGGCTCTTGGACATCTTTCACAAGGCCTAGTTGATGAAGAACATCTATTGCTGTGAAAAGAAATAAAGGCACATTGTTGATTTCATTTACAAGCTCATACATTCAGATGCATATAAACAAATGTACACACAGCATTTTAAAAAATTTGTACCTCTCAGAGCATATTCACTTCACACAGTAAGGCCACCAAATCCCTAGTGGAAGGCACTGATCTTTCACATAAATCAAACAAATAATTAAAGCCAGAGCAAAATTCCCATCTTAAATAAACTACCAAGCAAAACAAACACACAGAAAGGCTCACAAAATGCCCATTGTAGGTTAATTCACTTATGAAAGTGAACAATCTCATTTGCTCTCTTCAAGCTTTCCAGTGATCAGTGAATGCACTTTGGTTAGTTCCTTATTTATTTGGCTAATCCTGTCTACTCTTTGAGCAGAGAATTACTTTTTTTTTAAAAAAACCCTTTTCTTCTGCAAAAAACCTTCTGCAATAAACCCATGCTTTTCCTCTTTACCTGGAAAGTTAGAATGAAAGCATTTGAGGGAAGAGTTGTTTTGTTTATAAGCAGGGACAAGCTATTCATAACAGTAACCCCTCAGCAGAGCACCGAAAGGTAGTCACTGGCTCAAACCAAAATACAAAGGCAAGCCTTGCCAAGGAGCTACTATGTGCTGCAGGGGTAATTCAACCGATACCTGGGAAGAATTCCTGTGCTTTCACAGGGACCTCTCTACCCACCAAGCAGGCCCTGTGCTATTACAAAGCTGGCTACAAAGGGAATTGTTTTCCCTTTGTTTCCACAGTGGGATGACTCTATGTATCTGTGCCAAAGTTAGTCCAACTAAAAGGAAACAAAGACCTCTCCAAGCGGAGATGCAGCCATTGCCTCCTTCCCCTCCATTTACTTGTTAGAGCCACAAGTGAATTTGGATGAAGTTAATTCGGAGCAGTGGAAGTGGTGAGGATCGAGAAAAGCGGAGAATTGTCAGGACCCAAGAGGTAGTGCTCCCGTCTTCTGGCTCATCCTCCCCCTAAAGTGCACAAGGCTGCAGCTACCCTGACAAGACATTGAATTAAGAGTGCACTCCACAGCAGGAGACGTTAAGGAGACAGAGCAGCCAGCTGTCCTACTGACTTATGTTCTGTAGATTTGGCTTTGACATGTAGAAATCTGGATAGATCTTCCTACAGGGCAGAATGGGCAGTGGTTTTTTCACTGTTGGATTCTTTAGTTTCTCATTCAATGCGAGCTACATGCTTTAAGCCTTTCCTTAGTCTGGGCCTTAAAGTGTCTCCCTCTTTTACCTGGCTAAATATCTTCACCTAATGGGTAGAAACACAATTATCTATCCTCCTGATAAACTGAAATCATATCTGTCCTGGGATAAAAAAATCTAAGCCATCTTTGGGTAAATCAGCAGTTGAAGGTGACACAATTAATTTCGTATTGCCTTAATCATATTTGGGCAAGTTGGAGTTGGTGGGCATAGATACCTTCCTTCAGGATGAATTTAAAAGCCGTGTTAGATCCTTTATGATGCAGCTGAAACGCTACAAAGGCTTGAATAGGAACTAAACCACACATCCCCAGGACCCTTTCTTTAGGGTCTCAGATTAAGACAGCATTTATGGCATTGATTGATTGGTATAACTGCTTGTCTGAGTGTCCTTGAAAGGTACAGAAATATTGCAGATGTTGAATCAAAATGCAATCACTGAAATATGGAATGAGAAGATTAGAAACTAAAACATACAACATGGGAAAAAGCTGAAGGAATGACATTTGCTTGGGCTGGAGACCAGAAGGTTTGGGGGAGTATAATTAAAATTATCCATTATCTGAATTGAGGCCATAGGGAACACAGAGAAAAGCTGAGGAGTAACAGACACAAGCTGCAGCACAAGGAATTTCAGCTCCGTACAAAGAAAAAGCATTCTCACCACAAAAGTAAAGTGCTGGACCAGGGGGCAGAGACATTGTGTAATCACCATTCTTGGAGATTTTCAAAAACCAACGGGACAGGACCCAACAACCTGAAGTAACTTCAAAATTGACCCTGATCTCACAAGGAGTTAGGAACAGATGAGTTCAAGGTCCCCCTAACCCAAATTTTCTGATTTTTTTTGCACAGGGGGAAACTGAACACTGGTTTTCATAAACAGCATTGCACAGCAGCATACGATACCATCTGTTTCCACCCCTCACTGGAACAAATTTAGTGAAACACCTATATTAAAAGTTACTTGTAGTACCTAATAGTTGCACTGATCAAATAAACCTGGCTGGGCAGACACAGGCACTTTCTACAGCATTTGACTGAGGGTACTTTTACTATGGGCATGCTTAAGTAAAGTAAATAAAACTATTAAATGGCACAACAAAAATTTGGAGTAAAGAAGAAAAGGAATTGCTGCTACATTAAAAGAAAAGAGCCACTGAAACAAATGGATGTTTACACTTTAAGTGGAAAAAAGGTCTCCTTTCCCAGTTTCCCTTTCTCTGTTTACTGAATGTATTCATAGCAAACTTTAAGAATAGGCAGATGTTGGCTTAGTTTCAGTGGTAAATTATGAGAAGTGCCTGAGATTTCCTTGAGAGTGATTTATAAATTGGAACCAAAAGCACCAACCTGAATGCACTGTACATCTTGAAAATTAATTACACACCTTGTAGTGTTTCTAGGCATGTTCGAGATTCAGGGACAGGCCAAGATTATCCTGGCGAGTAGCCAGCGCAGACAGAGGTATGAAGAAAGAATAGTTCTGCAGAAAGTCCTGTGTATGCCAGTTTCTCAAGATGTTTTGCCTCAGAGCAATTAATGTAAATGGCTGTATTTTTATCTGTCAGGCTGATAACAGAGGTCAGGTTATAGTAGAGCTCTGGAGCACAGTGCATCTGCTAATGAACCACCACACTTTCCCAGGACCCTGTCCTGCCTGGTCTGCCTGTAGCTCTGGAGGAGAAAGCTGTGCTTGCACTGCCCTTGGGAAGGGAAGCTGGGTAGAAACACAGGTCCTGAGCTCTGGGCAATGCAGTCTTACACATGCAAATAATCTCCAAGGCAGAATACACTGCTCCAGTAATTCTGCACACTGGCTGGGCCAGCTGACTGCACAAGGAGAACAGCTGCTAGTCCAACCTAAGGTTGTGTCTAAATATCACATCCTAACCTGAAACATTGGGCAAATATTTGTATTTTTAAAAAATTTTAATGACATATTTTTATTTAAAAATAGTAATGCATGTGATCTATCCAAAGTATTATAAATTCAAGTATGAAATAAAAGGCTTACACTGGTTAAAAACAGTCAGCTTCAAAATGACATTCAAGCCTATCGCTACTAAACCTCAAACTGCAAGCAAATTTGCCAAATTTTTGGCAGTTCTGATTTGAAAAGAGCACATAGTTTAAAAGTTATTAAAAAAGAAAAATCATCAGCGAGCATGATGAGGAACAAGACTATTTCCCATTTTCAATCCTGCAAATTGATTTCTGCAAACAATGATAGGTCTTGAGAGAGCTAAACACAAATAAATGTTGTGTGAAAAATGACATCAAAAAAGTACGTATAAAGTAATTACTCCTTGCTGACTTGCTGCCTGTTAACCCACTGTCAAGCCAAAAGGCTGTTCCAAACTTTTTTGGCCAGTCATTTCACTTCTGGTCCAACATGTATTTTTATTTTATTTTAAGGCTTTCAGAAGCTCTTGGCAGCACACAGGATTTTGGGAGCAGGCAGCCCTCTCATTCTTCCTCCCAGCATGACAACCACTATTTGCTTTACCTATCAGTTGTCAGTTTTCTTTGTTTACCCATGTCTGCAAAATATCTGTCTTCACTTACTGCTTATTCAACCCATTAGTCCCCCAAACTGTAACAGCTCAACTTCTTGAAGGAAAAATTGTTTTGGGTTTTTGGTGTCAAGTGCTTTCCTTCCACTTTCTAGGAGAACTTTGAAAATTCACAACCTTACTGCATCATGAGGGCAGGCAAAATCTAACACCAGCTTTGGCAAAAAGCCTTCTGACCCTCTTATGGCACAAAAATAACCCCACAAAGGAACTGGAAAGGGATGAAGGGATTTAACTATTGAATTGTTTCACACGCATATTCCATTCTTGTTCATTTCCCATGTTCCTCCATACTCACAGCTAATCTGAAGGCAGGATCCTGAGGTGCTCTGTTTCACCAATCTTAGTACACACATTTCTCCCTTTCCCATTTCCAGTGTGGGTAAGGGAAAAGACAAGGGCCATTCATCAATGCGCTCCACCAGAACCAAGAGTAATTACTCATCAGATTGCCCATTTTCTAGGTGATGATGCACCTGCAATTGGGTACATTAAGGTACCTGGCTGCAACAAATGCTCTCCTGGACACCAGATCAGACAACTGGCATAGGAAAGCCAGCAAGACATTAATTCTGTGTGTCCTTGAGCCCCACTCAAAGTACTATTGCTAAAGACTGAGGCTGTATCTTTACATATATTTCACTGAACATGATTTATTGCAGCATACCAAACCGAACAAAGTGTATCCTCTCAGGTAAAGCATGAGAAGTGAGAGAAAAGGTTTATTCCTTTGCAGAGGAGGAGGGTGGGCTGGAGGGATGAAGACACTCAAACTGTCACCACACAGCTGTCTCTGGCATCCCTCACCTGTTCCCACTCTATCAGGAAAGTGAAAACTGCCTCCCTAAAACAGCCTCTTCCCTTTCCATCCCTGCAGACATGGGGCAGGGCAGGCCACACACATCTAACAGTGCTGCCCCTCCTCCAGTGAGAACTTGGCTCAGCTATTATAAAAATCTGGGAAAATCCCATCATCACAAAACCATATGGCCCCCATTGAGCTGGATGTGAAAAATCAACAACCAATCTTACCAGGCAAGCAGTGGGCAACACTGGAAGGCAAAACTACAAACGCAACGGCGGGGGAAGCAAAACAAAAAAAACAGGTCTGAAGGAAAAACCAAGCATTGCCAATCTCTGGGAATGACAAGCAGGAAAAATGGATTGGTGAGAATAATGGTGGGAGGCTGCTGAGATATCCCAAAGGGCTCTAGCAAAACATTATCAGGAATGAGTCTTGTCTTAACCACGCAACCCATCTGTTTGTATTCAGATGAGTATTTGCAGTTAACACACTCACCAGCCGAGGATGACCTACTTCGTGCTTCACCTGTACAGCAAGGACTTTGGTGGATAACTGATGCTGCCACTCTCATGGCAGATAAGAAGTGGCTAAATGGCACATTAGCCTCCACCACTTTGGGACCCTATTATTCCCACAGCAGTCTCCAGAGCAAGCTGCACATCTGGTGCTGTTGTAACAGCTGGCAGATTAAAAAAGAAACTAAAAACAAGACAACACTATTTCCTCACTAACATCTGCATCTGAATGCAAAGCCAAATGAATGCCAAATTTCACATTTTGCTTAAGTGATGCCAGCCTAGACTAAGCCTTTATTACGCACAGTGGTTTGCCTGCACAGCCTTAAGTGCAAAGGTAACTCAGTTATAGCTTGCCACCCCCAAGGACACCCACTTGCAGTGAAGACACAATCAAAGCCTTTTCACTGTACAAGGCTTCTTTTTTATGAGCAGCTTGCTTAAATATGTAAGCAATTTCATAGACAGAAAATCTGAGTAATTTTCAAAAGGTCATCTTTTCCAAATTGGTGCTTTAAACTTTTGCTCTCATTATGCTGTAACTGGTATTTTCTTTAAGTCATATGAATTAAGGAACTGAACCTAAGGTCACAAGTAACAACAGCCACTTATGCTTTTCATCTACTAACAGATTATACAAATCCTGTTATAAACAAAGCATTCTCACCTTGTTTGGGAACTTGTGCAACACCCACAGCTACACATATTGCAATAAAAAGGAGAGCTTTCCTGAAAAGGAAAGAAAAAAAAACATGTGAGAAAACATCTACATTTTCAGAACTCCAAGGAATTAGAAACCTGATTCGAGATCCAAATGGCAGGATACCACTGATTCAGCAAGTCCTGAATCAAAGCCATCACATTGTATGACTTTCCACTGATACTGAGAAGGCATTTCACACAAAGATCAAGGTTGTGTATACCCTCATATATAGCACATATCTTTTAAACTGGCTTTTATTAACAAAATGACTGCATCTGCTTTATATTTTTTTGCAGCAGCTTTCAAATATGAATGCTGCTACCTAGTAAATTTCTCCTGGAAAGAAAAAAAATGTTACTGTAAAGAAACAATAAAATAAATGACAAGTTAATTCCTGTAGAGATCATTAGATACTTTATATACTTTTGACCTCCTATCAGTCTTCTCACTAGATCACATCTTACCATAAGTGAAAATTTTGTGTCAAATTTGTTCTTGTATTATAAAATTTTATCATGCTACAAGCAAGACATGCTCTTGACAAAGTAAAAAAACTCCCAACACATTTTAACTTAAAACTCCATTATCAGGTAGAAAAGTGTGATACTGATAGCTATCATAGGCTCACTGTACTGGTTTCAGCCAGGGAGACAGTTTTCTTCTTAGTAGCTGGTAGAGTGTTGTGTTTTGGATTAGCATGAAAATAATGTTGATAGCACACTGATGTTTCAGTTGTTCCAGCAAACATATATTAGATTGATCTATATTATGTGCTCAAAATTTGCTTTAGAAGTGTTGAACGTTATACAGAGTACATTTCTACTGTGATTAAGAACAGACTGTCTGCTGTTTTTTACTTAATTATCGTATTAGCCAGATTAACATCTAATCACTCTCTTATTAGTGACTGAATCTTTTAATAAATGAGAAATACATTTTCTGTTAGTGTTGGACAATCAGGCACAGATGTATGTAACAATTATAGTAACCTCTAACTGCTCAGTTCTAAGAAGAAATATTTCAAAAATATCAGAAATACAGTTCTGATGCTAACTACTCAGCGCATACTCAAGCCCCAGCTCAACCTTCTTGTTCATTAATTTATGTAACCTCAGTGATTTTTCATGATATGAAATGCTAGACTGACAAAAAATGTTTCCTGAACCAGGTCAGAGAGCACTTGAGTATCTGGAATCAAGAGTATTTGAAAGTAACATAGTTGCAACTGAACGCCTATAACTTCATGTCCCCTAATTTTGCCAGCTGATTAGTCAGATTTTCACAGAGAAAAAAAAAAGCAGGAAGAAAACACTACCACCTTATACAGGAATATATGGTTTAAACAGAAAGAAAAGGTCCTTCACAGATACATAAGTATATACGCATACACACGTATATAGAGCAATATTTAGTGAAAAGTCCTGCTAATTCTATAAAGGGTTTGGAATTCAAACATTTCAGAAACGTCCAAGTGCATGAAAACCACAGAGCAATAATATGGTTTTATCAAGTGGATTTCTATATTGTGAGAGCTTAAATTCTGGCAAAGAGAACAAATTAATAATTTAAAGAACAGTAAGGCACGAGAGTCATCACTGCCACAGTGAAACAGTGGATACATCATGTCTTTGAGAAGAAAATACACAGAACATATTGGATATTCAAAAATATGCATTAGTGCTTCAGCTCTGATCACAGAGAGAGGGAAAGGTGGAAGCTATGCCTTACACATCCCAACATGCTTGCAGGGGTATGTTCTTTAATTAACCACCACTACAGTCCCTAGCTATTCCTCCCTTCAAGCTTTCTCCTGCTACAGACATGAAATGTCTACTGGAGTAGTTCTACCACTACTAAAAAAGACCTGACACCAACTGTTGTCCAAACAGCATGTCCACTACAGGACACTCGCTTCAGTTTTTTCAGAGTTCTAATGACCAGATTTCAAGTTTAAAGTTTCTGCATCACACAATGCATCATCTTTTGATCAAATGAGAAGCTCAGTGACAGGACAGCTGTGCCAGAAAGAATGCATTGCACTGTATCAGCTACAACAATCAGGACAACCCTTTATTTGACTGTCAAAGGTGCAAAATAGATTTGCAATCAAAAATCACATAAAACATTTTAGCTGCCTAGAAAATAAGGATGCTCAAAGAATGCCAAAGCCCAAAATTCAAAGACGACTCCTCTAATAATTACAACAGCCTCTTCTACGACACCAGCCAGGTACAAAGCTGTGTGTGGCAGGTATCTGCCTCTGTCACCTCCCAGCAAACATTGTAGGAAAGCAAGAAATTCCAAAATGTTCCCAGGGCTGTAAATTACACAGATGTAATTGAATATGCAGAAACATTTAGTGAGAAGTAAAGACAAACTGGCTTACACAGTGCTCTCCAGCTAATGTCAAGAACAGATGAGTGATCAACTAAGACAAAAAAAAAGGGACCAGAGACAACCATAGGGCTGGGGATCCTCTAATGCATGAGAAAAGTGAGACTTCCTTCTATCTTTTCTCACAAGTAAAATTTTCTGTAAATGTAACCATGTGCAACCTAATTCATGCAAACCCTCCCTCTTGGTTGAGATCACTACTCTGTACATTTGCAGATCAGTCAGTTCTCAGTCTTCACTCTCACACCAGCACAGCCACTAAGACACCAGGCTCCCTGCTGCATAACGTATGTGTGGCATGACCCATCATCTACCATGGCTGCATGCTCCTTGTCTTGGCTGAGTCCACAAAACTCTTGGAGATGTTGGAACATACCAGTAAAAAAATGCAGAATCTTGTGGCATGGAAGATATCAGCTGATTCAAATGTTGGCTAGGTTTCCCCCATTTAACATCACACATGAAGCTGTTCCAATACCTAGGCTTTAGGGCATTGCCAAGGGGTATCCCTTAAACTTCCTCCCCTTCTCCTACCTTTTCATCCTATTTTACATGCAAGCATAAGATGAGGGATTTAATAATTTTGGAGGAAAGCACTACCAAATGTGATTGATTCTTTTCTACCACTAAGAACTGAGTTTATCTCTCTGATAATCTTTGCCATCTTGTGGCCGTTTGCCTCTTCCTACAGAGTGGACAGCAACTATCCATGGGGGTTTTTGCATTAGGGGTGATGGATGGATGAGAAAACTGATAAGCTTCAAAGCAAGTTGTAGCAAGCTACAATGGAAAATTCCACCCTCTGAAGACTACTCAGCAGCACACAGAGCTCAGGTTTGGTCCATGCACAGCAGTATCCTCTTCATTCCAGCCTAGTTTCCTAAATCTCAGGTTTAAAGGAAGAAATACCACTATCTGGCTGCTAGAGAAGACAAGAAAACCCACTCCCAGCGTACCTGCCACACATGCATTCAGCCCTGCACTCATCAGGGATGATGGTTTAAACACCAGCACCTGCCCCACGTACATTCCTCTGCTGGATCTGTCTGAGGACTGCTGAGGAGAATGGTCCAGTTTGGGTCCATCAAGCCTGAGAAAGGCTTTGGAAAGGTCACAGCACCTTGTGGACAGAGATGCCCTGGGCCTCTCAAAGACCTCAAGCTGCTATAAACTTTATCTTCCAAGATGTGAAAAGAAGGATAACTTTCTTTGCTGCTATAATGAAACTAGCCAGCAGGTCCAGTGCCACTTTCCAAATTTTAAAAGACCTACTAGCCACATGGTTTGTGGGGACACAGCAGACTGCAAACCCTCTCCGGTGCCACAGTCACACGCCCTTTGGTCACAGATGGCACCCTGCATTTAGCCAGCAAGGGGGAAGCTCCTGAGTTCTTTGCCAAATTTCACAATTTGAATGAATGGGAAAAGGGAGAGATACAGGATGAGGTGATAGGTAGAGGGCAGTGGCCTAAGAAGAGTTCTACAACAGGGCTGGGGTTCAGAGAAAAGAAACTCCCTGCCTGGTGGCCCAGACATTCTTTGGAGAGCCTCTGGCTTAAAATGAGAAACCACCACATCCAGAACAGTCAACTCTGTTAGTATATCCAAGGGGAAAAAAAATGAAAAAGATGTGATTTGGGAACAGTTTTATGAGTAAACTTCTGATTGCTTACACTAGTTCTCTCCTCCAGATAGCATACACTGTTTTTTTCTGTATTAAGGCAAAAGTATACAGCTTAAATTCCCACTCATGTGAAACACTCTTCTTTCACAGGGTTTGTCTCTGTATATTTTGTAGATCATTCTTCAAATGTTCTACAAGTTTGTGCTTGCAAGAAACAAGTGTGATACAAGGCTGTTCATATTTTAAAATTAAATATTCCATCAATAAATGGGGTGAGAGATTTAGAAGTCATGCAGCTGTTTTATTTATTTAACCTCCAGAGACACCCCTATACAGGCCCAACCTAATGGCATTTCAACGAAAAAGTGGTTGAAGTTGCAAGGGATTTACTGGTTTGACATATGCTAAGGAAACCTGATCCTTTTGCAAGGAATTCTGGTCTCCTAATACAGGCAAGTGACCAGCTTGCTTGCTCTCTATACAAGTAAATTAGGTAAACGTTATAGAAGCATATAGATGTATATTCTGAAGCTCAGATTTTGAACTTGAGTAAACTGCATCTCTGCTACTGTACCTCATAAATTGTAATGCAATTTATGTTTCCCCATCAGCAATATCCCTTTACAGATTTCAAATAAAACCAGTCTTTTAAATCACACTCAGACAATTCCTGAAGAAGTCTCAAAGACACAGCCATTAAACACAGATCTCCTGGGAAGGCCACTTTCAGGCAGCCCCCTAACTGCTCACAAGCATTCAAGTACACCCAGATTATACACCAGGCACACTTCAGCAGCATAATCCTCACTACAACACTAAACAAAATCATCTGTCCCGCTCAGAGCGCTCAGTAAACCTAAGACACAGCCAGAACAAAATAAGCACGTTACAAAGAGAGACACATACTAGTAACGTCTCTAATATCGTTACAACTATCCTAAATTCACAATCATCTTACCTAGGCTGCTCTTAGGTAAACTCTAAGGAGCAGAGCTCTACTTTTGCGTCACAGGTGAGGATGCATTAGAAATACCTCAGCCAAGTACAAAAACATGTGAATACAGAGCAGCTCATCTGGCTATCTCTGTTATTAAGAGAGTAGCCTTAGCTCTTTAACGTAAATTCTACAGGTTTTTTGTTTGTTGGTTTACTGCGTGTTACTAGCTAGGTACCGAAGTGGCGCACGAGCCTCCAGGTTACTGTGGGCACTGCGGCACGCTGTGCCCCGGGATCCTCGTTCCCCCTCGGGGATCGGGGGCACGGGTTCTCGGGTCAGGCTGTCCCAGCTCCCCGGGGACATCAGAGCCAGGCTGCCCGGTGTGGGCTCGGGCGGGGGAAGGACGACACGAGAGCGCTGGACCGGACGGGGCACATCCAGAACGACACGAGGAGTGCAGAGGAGAGAGACAGAACAGCCAGCGGTACAGGCGGTCTCCGTCCGGGCAGCCAGAACCCCGCCGGGGCCACCGGGGACGCCGCGGGGTTACGGCTGGCCCTCGGAAGGTAGGGCTGGGGACACTGCCCACTGGGGTCGTCGCCCCCTGGCCGCGGTGGGAGCCGAGCCGCAGCCCCATCCCTGCCCGGCCCCGCGGCGGGGTGGCGGTGCGGTGCGCCCCGTCTCGCCGCGCCGGCTCCCGCTTACGTTTGTGCCGCGGGAGAGATGCATCCTCGCCTTGTCCTCTCGGCTCCCAAATGCATTTGTATGCATTTGCCCGGGCAGCGGAGATCCGAGGGAAAGCCGAGCGCCGCGCCGCCGCAGGGTCAGCTCCTGTCCATGAAAGCCCGCCGGCCCCGAGGTCTCCGCCGAGCTCCGCGCAAGCCCGAGGGC